>CAIGRO010279261.1:0-17587 GCA_903798355.1 Fraxinus baroniana | reverse complement strand
TTAGACATGCTAAAGAGGTTTGAAATCAATGATCTTAAATCAATGAATACTTCAATGAGCACTTCCATAAAGTTTGACAAGGATGAACAAGGAACTTCTGTCGACATCACTAACTATCGAGGTATGATCGGATCCCTTCTTTATTTAACCGCAAGTAGGCCCGATATTATGTTTAACGTATGCTTATGTGCTCGTTTTCAATCTAATCTTAAGGAATCCCACCTTAAAGCCGTTAAAAGAATTTTTAGATATCTTAGTGGGACTCAAAACTTAGGACTTTGGTATCCCAAACGAACTTTGATTTACTTAGTTCCTTGGATGCCAATTAGGTCGGTTGTCAAATTGATCAGAAAAGCAATAGCGGCACTTGTCACTTTCTTGGTTTCGCCTTGGTTNACTTAGGACTTTGGTATCCCAAACGAACTTTGATTTACTTAGTTCCTTGGATGCCAATTAGGTCGGTTGTCAAATTGATCAGAAAAGCAATAGCGGCACTTGTCACTTTCTTGGTTTCGCCTTGGTTTCATGGTTTAGCAAGAAACAAAACTCCGTTGCCTTGCCTCTGAATATATTTTGGCCGCTAATTGTTGTGCTCAAGTGCTTTGGATGAAACAAGCCCTTAACGACCATCATCTATCATATGATCATATTCCTATCATGTGCGACAACACAAGTGCTATCAATTCGTCTAAAAATCCCATTTTACACTCTCGAACGAAGCATATTAAGATAAGACATCATTTTCTACGAGACCACATTCAAAACGGTGATATTTCACTTGAATTTGTTGATACCGAACACCAAGTAGCCGATATTTTCACAAAACCCCTTGCGCTCGATCGTTTTTCACTATTAGACGGGGCTTGGAACTTATCGAACTAAAATGATTTCCAAATTTCTTTTATAAATATTTCGTCTCTCAAAATAATTTTCAAAAATATCCCTTTCTTTTATACCCATACTCTTTACATTACATTATTAAAAGAAAAAAAAAATACCGAACGTCTGGTATCCAGCTTCCTGTAGAACATAACATTTTACCCTTCTTCTCATTTCTTTAGCGTACGTCCGGTATAAAATTTTTCAGTTTTAAAAATCGCAATTTTCCCTCTTTCTTCTTCATTTCTCTCATCCATCTCCTCCAACACACCACTCCCATCTCCTCTCCTCTCCCTCTCAAAGTAGGCCCATAATTCTTCCACTTATTCCACCTGAATGTGTTTTTCCATAAAAAATTGATCAATTTCTATTCGAATTTCTGGGTTTTCATTGATTTCTGCACCAAACCGAGCCTTAGATTTCGAATCCACTCGTCTCTTCTAACCGTGCTCCTAATCAACCTCTAATCGACCATCCCACAAATTTCTAAGGATTTATCAACATTTTATCCACCTACTTCACTCCACAAATTGAACATCTTTTTCTTAGAGCCCTTATTTCCGAAAATCCCCATTTTTGAGCACTATGTCTACTTCACGTGGTAAAGGGAAACGATTGAAACAAATGGTTAGGCATCGTCCCCCATCTCCGTCATTCAAAGAAGAAAACATGGATCTCGACACCGACTCCGAGCCGACGCCGATGCCAAATCCTTTCGAGAAGACACCCATTCTAATAGGTAAACACGTCGATTTTTCCTCTTTCACTTTTGATATCCTGCTTTTAGAATTGAAGATCCTTGCGAATATGGGGTGGGGTTCCATTTACACATTAGAAGAACATGCATATCCTCGACTAATGAAATAATTTTACAAAAATATGACTTTTCCCTCACGAGCGCTGACATTACATGCTTTCTTAAAAATGTTCGCATTACCGTTTCAAAACCCCTCATTCGCACTATCCTTGAGCTAGAAACATGCGATATCCAAACTTATGTACACAAGGCACACCCACATGTAGATGATTATAGCCCTCTTGATGCATGTTGACATGTGACGGGAAGAAATATTGAAAACATTACGAAAATATCTACAAATCAACTCACTCTCCAATTTAAAGTCCTTCAAAACATCATTACAAATGTAATTTTACCTCGAAAGGGGCATCGGGATGAAGTAAACAACTTTGACCTCTTTCTCCTTGACTCCTTTCTTGTTGGTTACGAGTGGACTTCCCCACCATTGCCTTAGGTTTTATGCAACTCATTCACTCCTCACGCATTGCAAAAGCACTTACTTATGACGTGCTCTTAACTAAGATTTTTAAATATTTTGACATTCCTCTTATGACGAGGCTTCTGTCAAACTTCGTCATTCTGACACTATTAGTTCCACTGCTCTTAAAAGAATGAAAATCATTAATAAAAACGGTCAATGGGTGTCTGAGACGAAGGGGTTCAACCCGACTTAGGGGCCGTCTACACTACCATTTGAGGAAGAGGAAGATGACGACAACGACGCCAGAGACGCACTACATGCCACGAGGGCCTCACGCGCTCCACCTCCTCCTAGTCGGGGACTTTCCGAGGATTAGTTTGTACTTTTAAGTGGGCGGCTCGACTCCCTCACTACGACAATCGATGAGATGAGCGGCGAGCTTCATCACATACGAGATCAGCAGGACGCGATCATCGCATAGCAAGCTACTATGCAGATTAGATGAAGGCTTTTTTTGCTGATATGCTTGCTCGATTTCCACCTCCTCCTCCGGCTCCGTAGCTTTCTATTCTGATGTATTTAAACTTTAAATCCATGATTGATATTTTGATTATGTACTACAACTTTCTCATGTCTATGACAGACTTTCCGTTATGATTATTGCTTATTCAAGCTTCAAACTTTTTGTTTATGCCAAAAGGGGGAAGATATAGACAAGATTAGATTTGCATGATTATACTTAAACATGAGAAATTATAGTGAAATTAACAGGGATATATATATATATATATATCTTGCAAATCATATTGTGTTTGTCATAATCAAAAATGGGGGAAATTGTTGACCTATGATTGACGTCTCGTTTTGATTATCACAAACAAATCATGTTTATTACTAACAAATTGATTTTAAGTGGCCATAGTGATTATTGTACAAAAATATATTTGATGGTACAAAGTTTGAGATTAAGAAAATTGCACACAAGCCCAAATGCAAACAAGCTCAATCGAGGCCTTGGAGAATGATGTTGAAAATCCTGCAAAAACTTGACTACACGAAAATCGAGACACAAATCGAAGAACAAATCAAGCAATGCACGTCAAGCTACTTAAAATTAGCACTTACATGTTTTCACGATTCTATGTGAAGGTAATACATTCTAATACTTGGCAATGCATCGTGATAAGCTCAAAATTGTGAATTTACAAAATTTTCGAAAAAAATGTTTCTACAAAAAAAAATATGTTTTTCAAAAGCAAAAATCGAAACACATTTTTTAATATGGCTAATACTTTGAAAAACAATTTTAAAAAGGTCTCTCCAACTCCTACATTTGATACAAAATTAAAATGAAGACGTTTCGGGCCAAACTGGCTGTACCGGACGTCCGATAAAGTCAATTTTTAGCCAACGGTCATTTTTTCAACGTTCTATTTTTCTAACAAAAAATAACGGATATGTGACTGTCCGGTATTTACCGGACGTTCGGTAAAGTACGTCCGGTAGAACATATTTTTTGACCGTTTGAGGGCTATAAATACCTCACTATTCATTCACTTGAACCAACAAATTCTTGAACATTAAAGTGAGGCTTTTATTGATTCCAACTACCTTATTTTCCATTCTAAAAGAGATCAAAATTATCAAATTGTTGAAAAACTTTTGAGTGACTAATTTGTGAAAAATCATTTGTTCATCAAAATGTATTTCATTCAACAATTTGAGCTAAACTCATTGTCATCTATTGAAGTGTTTGTCTCTTCTTTTCTTGTTATCAATCTCGATTCTATCATTCATTAAGAAGAGAAGTTATCACTTGTATATTCATTTTGAATTGTGAATCGTGTTGAGGTCCCGTAAAGCTCAACATTGTAAAAGGATCGGTGCTCCTTGGTTGTAAGTCACCGGAAGTTTTGTAAAGGGTTGGATTGCACCACAAGTCAATCAATATAGTCAAAAAGGCCTTGCTCGTAACGGAGAGCTTGGTAACGAAGGACGTAGATCATTGCGTTGGATCGAACCTCCATATCATATCATTTGCATTCTTTAACTCTTTTATTTAACGCTATTACTTTGTGCAAACTTATTTTTATTACCTACGTGTCGATTTGCATTTGAATTGTTTATTATCATTTGTGTGAACTTTTGTTTTAAATCTTGTATTCTTATCGAAAAAGTTTTAAAACCAATTCATCTCTCTCTTGATTAGCCAATTTTGGGCTTTCAGACACACCCTGGAACACAAAACAATTTTTGGAAGGAAAATGACACAATAACAAGAGCCATGTACGTGTAGCTTGGTACTTCCTGGAATCAATTTTTAGCGTAAACTACAAATTTTAAACTATACATTGTGACATGCACGTCTAGGGGTTATGGTTTATGTTCTCTCGTTTTCAGAAAAAAAATAAAAATAAAATTTTGCATTTCTTACATTTAAGCTCGGTTTTTCTAATACGCGATTTTAGATGTAAAAGTACGCACCGCAGATTATTTGAACAGGACGAGGGTGAGTAGAAAGTGGGTAAAGGGGGTAGCCATATAATTCCCAATTATCTGTTTAGCGCGCTCGAACAAATGGCGACCTCAATTTCCAATTCTCCATGCTCGTTGCTCTTTCATCCGCCTTCCTCTCAAGAACAAAGTAATTAACTCACCATCTAATTATGCGCATGTATACATACAATACATAAACTCGAGTAGTACGCAGGATGCAATGCATGTGCACTTTATTTGATTTGAATTATATGGAAAATGAGTTCCGTTTAAATGGGACTATAATGTGAAGATATGGAATCGGAATCGGAATCGGAATCGGAATCGGGTTCCAATTCTCATGTTTGGAATCTTAAGATTATTCGGAGTGAAGGGAATCGAATGTTCACTGTTTGTCTGTTTATGCCTTTAATTCGCACTGGTATTTAACTGCACAGATGATTTGTCGGTTCAAGTTTATATATAATTGTGTAACTCTTCTCTCCATTCAAGTTTATGCTGGACTAATCTTCTATTTATTTGGTTTACTGGGAATAAGGTTAGCTTCTTGTTGTTTTCATTGATTAGGAAACAGCTGGCTGTATTCAGTACTCTTAATATACATTGGATATTTGGGTTTGCTTTGTACATAGAGAAAATTGGTAGACCTGACTTTTTGTGTTTCTTTTTTCTTCACTATCACGTGTCAGGATATTATAATTTCAGAAACCCGATTTTGAGAGTTTTAGCGTCTAAAGTAATTGGTAAACTGAATCGAAGAATGAAGGCTTTGCAAAACAATAAAGTTAATGCGGAGCTTGATCTTGAAGCTGGGAAGAAACTGTATCTTGGCATGGACTTCGGTACTTCTGGAGCTCGGTATGCTCTGATTGACAAGGAAGGGAATGTACACGCTGAGGGAAAGAGAGAGTACCCTTTGCTTATGGTAAATTTTCTGTCACCGATGCACTCTGGAGTTTCAAAATGACTATTGTTGTGATTCTTTTAATTGCTTGACATTCTTATCCTTGTTGATAATGTTTGTTAGGTTATACTTGCTTTGCTAATAAACCAATTAAACATATGCTCTGTCTTTAAGATGAACTTACAAGCTTGTTTATGTTCTCTAGAAAGAGCGAAGAAACAGTAGATTGGTTGCAATCCTGGAAAATGACGCTATTTACACTTCTTAAAGATGTCCCAGTTAGTCTTCGCTCAACGGTTGTGTCCATTTCTATTGATGGAACTTCTGCAACCACTATCATTTTAGATAGGTTGGAACTGTAACCTTTGCAAATCCCTATCGACTCTGTTTCTAGTTAACTTTACTACTGCCCCATTTAGCTTAACATAAAAAACTGTTCTCCAATGCAGCAAAACAGGTGAATCCTTATGTAAACCTTTTCTATATAATGAAAGTTGTGCCGATGCTTTGCCATCAGTGAAGTCGATTGCTCCTGCTAACCACACTGTTTGCTCTGGATCTTCTACACTTTGCAAACTTGTTTCTTGGTGGAACTCTGACAATTCAACTAAGGAATCAGCAGTATTGTTGCATCAAGCTGACTGGTTATTGTGGCTTCTTCATGGCAAGCTTGGATTGTCTGATTATAATAATGCTTTGAAGGCATCCTTGACTTAACCCTGCCATTTTTTACTTTTCTTTCTTTTGTCTCAGACCAATTAGTATTCACGTGTCTAAGGACACTCTCAACTGACCAATTATGACGTGACAGGTTGGCTATGATCCTGAAGTTGAGTCGTATCCTCCTTGGCTGCTATTACAACCATATTCACGAGTTTTACCTTCTATACAACCTCCAGGAACTGCTATTGGCGCCTTGAAAGAAAGCATCAGAACTGAGTATGGTACGTTTTTTATTTGATTTGTGGCAGTTAAGTTCAAGGCCATGAACTTGTTTTGAAAGTTGTCCTTTTCTTTGTACACTTAGCATTGATATTTAACTTACCTCCTTACCAATTCACAAAAAGTATCTATATTATAGATAATTTAAGTATTTAACTTACATCTATTTGCACTATAAGTTGTCATTTGATAAATCTATCAAGTTAAATATTCCTAAAAGAGATTTGGAAATTCTCACGGCACATCCTTACGCAAGCTAAGCCGGCCACAAAATTGAACTTTTGAAGGATGTTCCGTTTGATATTATAATATACTTGCTTTATCTTCAGAATAATCTTTTGCGCCTAAAATTATACAGTAAGACTGTGCTATTCCAAACCAAAGTATTTACTTTTTTCCCCAAAGACGTCCACACACAATACCTTTTGCATAACAGGGGCTGAAATCAGTATTTAAATTTGTAATTTGAACCTTTTTTCCTGAACTTCAAATTCAATGCTTTTGGACTTGAAACTCTAACTATGTACATCTTCGTGGTAGGTTTCCCAAAGGATTGTATTATTTGCACCGGAACCACTGATAGTATAGCAGCCTTTCTTGCAGCACGTGCTGGTCAACCTGGAAAAGCTGTGAGATTTTTACCCCCTTTTCACTGTTGTAGTTGTGGTGCATTCTAATTCGGCTTCTAGACCCATTTTCTTGCTTAACGATCAGGTCAAGTTAAATATCTGGTAGATCAATCATTGAGTTGAATGAGTTCTTCTTGTAGCTGTCTTCGGTTCATTGTATCCCCTAATATCAACATTACAATATGATCTGATTATGAGCATGCTCAGATGGAGCACTAGTCACTTTTGTAACGTACCACTGTTTCCTACCTCTTCACATAATTTCTGACGCTCGCGAACAGGTCACATCTTTGGGATCGACTCTGGCTATAAAACTACTAAGCACCAGAAGAGTAGAAGATGCACGTTTTGGAGTGTACAGCCACCGCCTTGATAATAAGTGGCTTGTTGGGGGTGCTTCAAACACAGGTGGAGCTGTTCTCAGGCAAATCTTTACAGACGAGCAGCTAGAGAAATTAAGTGAGCAGATAAATCCTGCAGAAGCCTCTCCTCTTGATTATTATCCTCTGCAAGGTGTTGGAGAAAGATTTCCTGTAGCAGACCCTAAAATGGAACCAAGGTAGTTTGAATAATGCTATTTATCATTTTGATGATGGAATATCGGTGATGTGACAGTCTATGTGGAATAATGAGATTTGGCATTTCAATTTTTATGAGTGAGAAGGGGAGGAGAGAGAAATGTGAGGGATAATGAGTTGCCACATCATCGATATTCCATCATCATAATGATAAATATCATTACATAGATAGTTTTACTTCATTGTTCATTCTATTTTTAAGGGTACATCGGATATACCGATAACCCAAAAGTTAAAAGTAGGATGATGGCATTATGGGGGACAGGGCTTTTCCTCACGTTCAGTCTCTCTTTCGTCTTTAAACAGTACAGGGAGACTGAACTTTATACAACACAATTTATAGTGAGAAATTCGTTAATCAATTGAAGTCATTGGCTTCAACATCAAGTTTGGCTCAATGAGCATTCAAAAACTTCATAACATTATAAGAGTCTCAATGATATGCCCCACAATGTAAGTCCTTAAAAATAAATTTGTGCTTCTACCACAGCTCGTCCCAGAATTTATTGCATGGTGAAAGGAAAGCCAGATCTAATGGGAATATATGCTTTTTGTGTGCTAAACAGAATAAATACTAGGGTTGTGAATGTTATAATCCTGAAACCAAAGATCATTATTTTAATAGTGTTTATGTGATTCTGGATCAAGGCTACCTCCTCGAACATAAAGGCAAACAATCAAGCAAATTTAGAATATGAATCTAAGTTTAAGCTATTAGAGAGGGTCAAATATATATCCCATTTAAATCTTATCCTAATTTATTAGTTTCTCCTGGTTTTGTGAATGTAAATAATCCTATTAAACACTTTATTTAGATCCAATGTAAATAATTAAAACTTCATGTCCAGTGTAAAGGTAAAATATTTGGAACCTCGTTTTCTTGCATGGCTTGTCCGTGTTTTGCGAGTAATAGCATTTTTCCTCCGATTCCCATATTTGGTATTTCTTCATTGCATTATTGCCATTTTCAGGTTGCATCCTCGCCCAGCAAGTGATGTTGAGTACTTGCATGGTATTCTAGAATCCATTGCTCGTATCGAGGTAAAAAAAGCCGAGTTCTACTTATTTTTCTCTTCAGGCTTCATACAATAGCAACGAGCTGATCAAATATCTGGTATTCATGTCACTTAGGCAAAGGGTTACAGCTTACTGAAGGATTTAGGGGCTACGCCGGTTGAAGAAGTTTTTACAGCTGGTGGCGGGTCGAAAAATGAGAAATGGATCAAGATCCGAGAAAGAGTTCTGGGTCTCCCTGTGAGCAAGGCACTTCAAACAGAAGCTGCTTATGGAGCTGCATTATTAGCAATGAAGGGTGCGGCAGAGTAGCAAGGTGAACAGAAAGCAAAGAGATTGTTCTCTATGAAATCATGTTCACATATTCAAATTCTTGTTGGAAAACCGTAGTTGTTAACTTATCTATCAATTCATGTTAACTCATTGGTGTGCTATTGCTATTATTTTTTAGTTACGGTGCATGTGATACAATTTGTAGAATATTGGGCCAGACGACCAGTATAGCTTTCAAAATTTCCATTTCTAGTTCTCAAAACAATATAAAATGTAAAAGGAGAAGGAAGTATAAAATTAAAAAAGGGGTGTTCCGAGAATCGAACTCGGGACCTCTCGCACCCGAAGCGAGAATCATACCACTAGACCAAACACCCGCGTTTGACTTATGTCATAAAATATATTAATAATAGTTTTTTTTTGTTTTCCAATACTATTTCATAGCAGCCTGGGAAGAGCAGGCAAATTCAACCAGAAATGGGGACGTTATCTTCCTCCGTCTCTCTAATACGCTGCCGTTTCATCCTCCGGCCGACTCTTCCCTATTTACATTCTTCATTAAAAACCAAAACCAAACAGTCCCTCATCCTTCCCCTCCAAACTTCATCGTCTTTTTCCACCCGAAATCCCGCCGCCTGTCCTCCCATCTCAACGCGCCGCCTCTTCTACTCTTCCACTCCTCTCTTGCACGAGCTCGCCAACGACAGTATTGTTTTTCATAACGAACAAGATGATTTTGATGAGAATGGAAAAATTGAATCGAAGATAGATACTGTGAATATTGCCGTTAAAGAGGGCTTAACGAGGGTTTTGGATTTGAATGCTCAGCGTATAAAGTCATCTAGTTCGAAGTTACCAACTCTTACTGTGAAAGAGAAGAAAGAATTGGCATCGTATGCTCACAGTTTGGGGAAAAAGCTTAAATCTCAACAGGTGGGAAAGTCTGGAGTGACAGACACCGTCGTCACCGCATTGATTGAAACCCTTGAAGCTAACGAGCTTCTCAAGGTACATAATTTCAGTTTATAGTATATACTCGTGTCTTTCTTTGTTTTAATTGGCTACATTATCGTGTTTTCTCGTCAGTGTAGGAATTTTCGCATCTATTTATTTATTTTTGGTTTTGGGTTTAAATTTCCCTGTTTGAATCTTGTAAATTAATCACTAGGTAATTGAAAGCTACTTGTGAATTCGCAGATATTATCTGTGTTAAATGGGTGTGTTGAGCCACTCGGCTCGCCTCACAAGATCACCGCCCCCCACCCCCGCTTTTTTTTTTTTTTTTTTTTTTTTTTTTTTTTAATTTTGCAAAGTGTATATTTCTCTATATTTGACTAGCGGCTCGCACATGAGCCAACAAGCTCGCATGGCCAATTGCTGCTCGGCTTGTGGGGCGAGCTGAGCTGTGTCTGCTCATTGTTCAATAAGTGAATTCTTTGTTGTTTTTCTTATCTTCTTTCTCATGAGTAAATTTAATCAATTATCATTGAACTTCAAAATTGTTACTACTTACTTACTCATCTTTAACGGGTTACCATATAATCACTCATCTTTACATATAATTACCCATTCATCACTCATTTAACTCCCATCTCTCCAAACAAACTGAAAATCACACGTGGCTAACGGAATTCCTACGTGACAAAAAATCAGCATAAATTATATCCTAGTCACCAAAAAGCAACAAACAAACATGCCTTTATATTCTTAACCCAAATCATATCTGAAAGGGGCCACTGCTTCGACATTGGCAACACCATCTTCCGCCATGAGAGCGCCACTGGTCGCGACCTCGATACGCTTGCAGCTGCCATTTACAAAGAACTCACGCAATGCCCTCCGCGTGCTAGATGCAATGTGCGGCTATAGATTCAGTGTTATTTGAGGAGGGATTGTTTTGCTTTTATTGATATTGATTCGTTTGGTGGTGATTCGAGTTTCCTGAGGTGTGCCCTGGGTGTTGTGGAATTGGATGTGATTTTTAAATCTTAAAATCAAAACCTCCAAATCAGAACCCTCGATCCTCTAAACCTGACGAAATGTACATCTTTCGGAGTGCTGGTGCACGAGCAATTTATAGGGATTGTTGTCTATTAACTACAAATTTCAATGTATGGGTCTTGGTTTTGATGGATGAAGTAGGGGTTGATAGGAGCTTTTCTTAATTTTCCCTTTCCATTTAAGAAATGTCGTGAAATGGGCAGAGGCGTGATTTTGAGAGAGTGCATGTCGTGGGTTTAATCTAGGTTGTCAAGATTTAATGGAGAAAGTTTGCCACGTGGGAATTTCATTAGCCACGTGTGATTTTCCATTTGTTTGGAGAGATGGGAGTTAAATGAGTGATGGATGGGTAATTATATGTAAAGATGAGTGATTATTTGGTAACCCGTTAAAGATAGGTGGGTAAATAGTAACAATTTTGAAGTTCAATGATGATTGATTAAATTTACTCTCTACTTATTAATTTAATCAATGCTCGTGACAGCTTAAAATACATTCTAATTGTCCCGTGGAATTGGATGATGCTGTGAAGCAATTAGAGGAAGCCACTGGTTCTGTCGTTGTTAGTCAGATCGGTAGAACTGTAATTCTTTATAGGCCGAGCCTGACCAAGCTAAAGGAAGAAGAAGAGAAGAGGAGACGGGCTCAGAAGGTTTTTGCTAGAAAACAACAAGCATTGAATCGATCATCTCAGGTTCTTGTGACATTCTTCATTACTTAATGTTTTTGTGTGTGAGAAGGTTTCTGACTTGGTGGCACTTGATGAAAATTGCAGAGTAGAAGACCGATGGCAGTGGGAGCTCAAGAACAAAGACAATATGGTCGTGGTCGGCGTGGAAGTAGCAGATATTGAGGTTTTTTCGCGTCGCTCCACCTCTCTACTTGTTATTCGATGATAGACCCTTTACTGCAGACAATTGGGGCGGAGAAATTTCCACAAGTTTTCTATGACAAATAGATATTCATAATGCTGCAAGAATTGAATCATAATTTGATATATTCATGGGCAATAATGTGTATTCCTCGACACGATTTGTATCGTTTCTATTGCCTAATAGAATGCATTTTGCTTCTAAAATCCAAGAGCTATTCCTATTGATGCCAATCCTTCAATTTTTCTTGTGGTTTCACTGAGAAATGGCTTCAATGGCAGAACAGGATTCTAGTAGGGATACCATGTACAGTTTGTCTATTCAGGATATTTGACTTCATAAACTATACAGTTTTCAGCTTCCCGACTTGATAACGAGTGGTGTCTTCAGAATAGAGAATCCCGTTTGGTAATGTGAGGCGATGTAGTGCAATAGAAAACCGGGCCTGGAGAGAGATGAGAGTTATTATCCAATCAGATGATTTGCAAGACTGTAAGGTAGTAGAAATATTGTAGCTGCATCCTTACCCATTGAAATGCAACGAGTACAAACCAACACGAAGTTAAACCATAACCGCTTCTGCACAACAGCTATGGTAACGAAGCAGAATGTTGTTAACGAATAGGCAAAAAAACAGTAAATTTAAAATAGAAATTTAAGAGCAGTACTGGACATGACTGAACATTAAAGTAAGATTTTAATTTTTTCTTTTTCCAAGTAATGTCCCATTTATTAGAGATTGCCGTGAAAACAAAAGATATAAAGAAGCAAAAGACAGTGAAGAAAAGACGCGAAAGGCTGATAGAAGGTAAAATATGGAAGTACAGGAAATATAAGTCGAGCAGTCAAAGCTAGTAAACAAAAACAGAAATCACATACTAGCAGTAGAAGAGTGCCCAAACAAAAGATCGTGCTCATCGACAAACTAATGAATTTTAAGTCTCGTCCAGCCTGCAGAATTAGGAAGCATCTATGTCAGAATTCTGGTTTCTCTGTGATATTTGATATCCATAAAAGTAGAGACAGCAAAAGTCGGTGAATAAACTCAGAAGACGAGCAAAAGCGATGTTACAGACAGGAAGAGTCTGAAACCCAGAATCACGAATTGTGCATTCATACTCCCATGTTTGTTAGAGATCACCATTTCCTCAACCAATTTAGAAGGGATTTGGTGAAAGTGGGTAGAATAAACTTCATCATTGGCTCAAAAGCCTAAAATGAAACTCGTGGAAAATTTCTCTTGGCAGCATGGGAAAGGAAATAACAAGGATGAGATAGGGCCCAACTTACCAACAATGTGCCTTCAAGGCTATGAGTACTAGGCGTGACACTCAGTGCAAGGAAGTATGGGATCAACACCTTGTGCATCTGCATCGTTTAAGATAAAACTCAATTGTGACAATTCCAGTGAATCATAAAACATAGGCATTTTTCTAATAACAGAGCAACCCAATCAATTACAAACTTCTGCAATGAAAACTGTTCTTTTTTACCTCCCAAAGAAGTAAACCAACCTTTAGTCCACAAAACCATATGTTTCAATAGTCATATTGTTCAATTTCCAACATATATTACCTTCATATGAAATCTAGAGAACAAAAGAAGAGCAACTGACCTCCTGTACGACCTCAGGATCGGAGGAAAAAAGTTTAGGGAATAGCCATGGAACTGATGTTCCGATAGATCCCAATATCAGCCCGCATAATGCACCAATGATGACCAGGGACTTCAATAATGTTCGAGCCTGTTATTTACATTAAATTGTTCAGAAGTATACTTCAATATCAGAAAAGACAAGGAAAGAAAATACTTGACCATTATTTTCAGGAAATTCCAGTGGAACGAATTTTAGAGATTATATGAACCAAACATGAGTCTTCCTGTCACTTGTTATAATTACTACGGAAGTAACGTGACTGTTAAACTTATGAATGACAAGCACAACCTTTGCTAAACTCCGATTAGCTCCATATATCAGTTCAGGCATAAATGACTGAGCTGTTTGAGAGAGCGGTTCACCCCATACAGTACACATGCAATACAATTGTATCATGACCTAAAGAAAGGGCAGTTAGCAACCATTTCCACGAGTTTTCTGGAAAAGAAACCACGCCCAGAGGAAAATAATGATTATAAATATGGAAAAACCTAACCTGATGAGCTGCAACAGTTTGTGTGCCCATTGATGTAGCGAAATAGACGAGTAGAGAGTAAAATGCTACCTGAACGATAATAAGTTAGACTGACAATACGATTGTTCGGAACAAAGCAGCAGCAGCAAAATCAAGAAAGGCATCACCACAAACCTTTGACATCATTGTAACAAACACTGGAGCTGCAAGCATAAATATCTGAAGGAATTCCTCAGGAGATGGAATAGAGATGGCAAAACCATTATATCCTTTCTTGTTTAGAGCTGTAAGCATCATGTAACCCGCAACAACCTAAGACAAAACAGCATTAGAGGAAAAGTGAAGTGAACTAATTTTATATCAGTTATAATGTCTATGTTCAGCAAACCTGTGACACCATTGTTGCCCATGCCGCTCCAGCAATACCATATCCTAAGAATCTGCATAAGACTATGTCACCAATGCCATTAATAGCACTTGCCACGGCCAAAGCCTTTAAAGGCCCCCACGAATCTTTCATCCCTAAGCTGTTCATCAAGAAAAAAAGACAAAACTAAACGTATTTAGAGGACAGATGAGTTTCAAAATCATGAAGTTTTGAATGATACAAGTTGGAGCAAAGCTTGTTTAATCAAGCGAGCAAGTTAGGGGATACACATTCAACTTCAAGCTACGTATCACCAACTCTTTAACAACTGACATACTTGGTGACTCGTAAGCCTTGGAAGTAGTAGAAAAGTTTCACTAGGCAGTCTTAATTTTACTAAACAGCGGACTGATAGAACACGAAACCATGAGAATTTGTGAAAAAGGTCATCCACAGTAGATACGATATGGTTACAAAATTATGCAAGCCCATATATGAGCGAAGAAGTCGATTAAAAGAGAGACATTTGCTAAAGCTGAATTCTGATAGTACAACTTTGTGACTGGTAAGAAAAATTAGGGAAATTTGATAGCTAGAGTGTAGGAAAGTATTAGAATGTCATATAAGAAAAACCATAAAATTAACTGAACAATCCTGACTCCAACATAAATTAGGGACATCATGACCACAAATCTAGAGAAAACAATACAGAGCACAATCAGCAAATAAGTCTAGAAATGGCTGGTGTGTACCTGGCACTTTGAGCAACCCATCCAATCAGCACTGCTGGCCATGCTAAGCCTCGAATCTGGTAAAAGGAACAAGAATTACTTGCAAACAAAGAAAACTGATCCAAGGAGTGTACAATTTTGAGTTACACTATCTGTACAGATTAATGACAGATGCATGCGTGGCATGCATTTCTGTCGATTTGAATTTCAACACACAGATGCATGTGTGAAGTCTGTACAGATTATCTGTACAGACACAGCTTAACTGCACATTTTTCTCTAAAATTAGCTAACTCGCAACAAGGGGTCTCTAGAAATTGTTGAGACATTTTTCCACAGTAAATTTGAGAAAAACTCTCGAATTAGAAAAGGGAAAATAATTACTTCCAGCATGCAAAAATGTTTAATCTCTTGAAGCAATTCGCTACGGGAAGTTTATAGTCCGACTATTCTATTACTCAATGGACACTGAGCACCTTAAGAGTTTAAAAGCATTTGCGCGAAAACAAATCCTCATCTTTTAAGCATCTGCAAAAAGTGACCTCTCGAATGAAACTTCATTTTGGCATTCTCTTTCTATATTGGGGGGCGGCTAATCGAACTGTCCCAATCCACACAATCATTCCACATTAACACCACGTAACAGTATGCATTGGCTACAAAAATAGTGCTGAAAGAGTAAAGAGCTTGCTATTCAAAAGTATTAATATCAATGCCACCGGAAGAGGTATTTTATTGATACTTACCATAATAAAAGAACCGCATAATTTACTCATAAACCAAACAAAGTCATAAAAACAGAATTTAGCAACTTAGCTAGAGATGAAGTGAACCTGAACATATGTATTCGCTGCAGCTATGATCTCTGCATTATTTCTCCCGGTAAAAGCTGAAAAGGAACAATAAACAAAATAATCAGCAATAATAATAATATGATGACTGCTAAATAATACATTAGAAATGCTACACTACATTTGATTTCCTATTTACCAGTTAGTGCTGAGAGGCCATAAAATCTAGTGAAGAAAAGCATCAGAAAACCACTAGCCAATCCGATGAACAACAAGATAGAAATCTGATGCTGCACCTCATTTTTATCCTGCATTGTTAAACTATATATTTTCGTATAACTATGCCACTTGAACATAATCAGAAATTTCAAAATTCCATTGCTACAACTTTAATAAATCAGTAGATATTATTTGGTAACTGACCTGTCTAGCAAGACATGTAGCTACCATATTTGAAGTAGCAATTGATAAGAACATGAAAACATAACTTGCATTATCGCAAAACACTGTTCCTGGCCCTGCCAAATTATCACGAACAAGAACAAAAATTCAGATCATAATCAAAATACTGATAAAGAAATAGAAAAATCAACTTGTTTATACCTAAAGCTGCAAGCTCAATGGAGCTGCCTTGGCCAATAACAGCAGTGTCAATGAGACTCATCATCGGCCCGCATATCCAAAGCCCAACTGCCGGTCCAGAGAACTTTACAATCTCTACCATTTGACTCCATATGCTCTCATTCTCTGAAAACTCCTGTATTTCAGTTCCAGCAGATTCTTCAATAAATGTCATTTTCTCAACTATTTCTTCTTCCTCTTCGTCGGTAACTTGGGCAATGCTTTGAGCATTCTCTAATTCACGGATTGGACTAATGCAACTCGTTATTAACCTATTGCTTTTGGGATTCAAATTTCGGCATCTAGTTTTCGGCAAAATGATTTTTCGATCGAATTTGTTGTTGAGGGTTTGGAAACTAGGAAGTTGAGGGTGGTGGGCTAGGGTTTTGAGATTCATGTTCCTTAAAAAATTATAGGGAAGACTGTAATGCTAAGAGAATGGGACGAAGAAAGAAGGAAAACGGGGAGTAGGTGGAAAAGATTCGCGTGTTTTGCCAACTGATAACGTCCTCTTCTTCTCTCTCCCCCTTTTTTAATAATTAGTTTTTTTTAGCCAAGAACACATAAGAAAATAGTAGGGTTGGACAAAAGCCCCGAATCGAATCGGATCGAATCGATCGGTTCTTCATAAAATAAATACCCGGACGGGTACCAGAATTGAGAATCGAACGGTTTGGATCGGGTAAAGGGTCTAGACGAAGTACCCAAGAAGACTCGAAACTGAATAATTTTTTATATTGAATTAATTAAATTTTTAAATTTTTTTAAAATAAATTAATACATTAATCTAGCCAAATTTATTTTTCATAATATATTTATTTATTAGGCTGTTCAAAGTCATTTGAAAAATTATTTACAAAACCCAATTTGCTATTTAGTAACCTGTTCAAGCTCATTTTAAAAAATTGAAACCCAATTTACCATTTATAACTTTATATAAGATTAAAACAAATTCTCAAACCCTTACCCTGTGCAGATCTTTTGTCGAATTCTTCCAAATGAATTATTAATGTGAATAATCGATATTTTAATATTAGTATCTACTCTTGGGTATTTGTGTTAATTGAATTAATCTTATTGTACATCTTGTTATTTATGTGTTTTTAATTATGCTACGTTGATTTGTACAAGTTACGA
>CAIGRO010279242.1:0-12608 GCA_903798355.1 Fraxinus baroniana | reverse complement strand
GGTTCAAAACCATTTCGTTGACGGGTTCACGTGGCACCAAACCGACGGATTCTAAAATGCGATTTTGATTTGGTTTTCCGGTTTGGCGGTTTTTGCTTACAGCCCTATCCCAAACGCTCATTTTGTTAAATAATGTAAAATACGCTTAAATTTTTATTTGGTCAAAAAAAATACGGCATATGACTTTTTACTGAATAATTAAAACAATATGATATTTTTTTTTAATAAATGAACATAATCTTAGTTAGGGGTCTATAGTGGGAATTTGGGAAAGTCGGACTCATTGGGCGTATCCAATCTACGAAGGACGAAATGTAGTGAAAGATTGGTGTCCCAGAAAGGAGTTGAGTTGGAACTCGACGATCGGGAGAAGCAAAAATGAATGTTACATTAAAAAAAAGGTCAAATTACAACGTGCGACATTTTCCTTAAAAGTGACACATCATGTCACTTTGTAATATAGAATCATAATCACATCTAACACAATAAAAGATAAAACTAACCGCTAAATAAAAATTTAAGAAACTCTTATAACTAGATTGTAACATTGGCAAACAATGTTTCGTTAGAAAAACTCAAATTACGCAGTGTATGACATTTTAATTAAAAAGTGACGAAGAATTTTTTCGAATACAGAAATACTATCCCCTCAAGTTCATTGTATGTGCATTTTATGGGCAACGATTTCTCGGTTAGGTTTCAATTCCTCTCTGATTCTGAACACTATACTCATAATTATCTCAAATCAAAATTTTATTTTTTACATGCTTCTCTTTCTTTCCTTTGTAACAAAGTTACAAAACTTAATGGGCAATCGAAGTCAAAATCTAAATAATTTTATAAATACTTTATAAATTTATAGCTTTAATGCAACATCAATAAGAAAAAAAAAATACTTTTAGTTCAATCTTTCGTAAGTATTAAAGTTTCTCACTATTTTCAAAGTGATCGATCATCAAGATTCATGATCTTCTTTTTAAGGATTATTAAAGATAATCAGATTATAAATATCACATGTATCATAAATATATATATTGTTGTATGTATTTTCTTAAGGATTAATTTTTGATCCAAATTCTACAATTTAAATCGTGTTTAATAGTTTATCATTTTTTCATTCTTTACCACTTTATCTTGAGTTTTGAAGACAAGTTTTATTTCTTACCTTGTTCAATTGATTTCTAGTATTATTACGTTACAAAAATGACTAGTGGTTTCCTAATTTATTTTTATTTATTTTCAATTTGACAATTAGTGTCATACTTTATATATATTTATAATTTTTCAATATAAAAAATAGGACTTGATCGAATCGGAACCGATTGGTTCAATTTTAATAGTTTGATATGGAATAAATGATTCCATTTTTAAAATTCACATTGGTATTCGATTTCTTTCGTAATTGAGCCGAACTTATATAACTTGGTCCGGCTTTCTAAATTTGTTACTATTAAATGTATAACCTTAATTCATATCCAATCCAATGGGAGCCTCGTCGTTGATTTTAAAAGTATTTGTCTAAAGTTATTTCCGTATTTCTGTATGATGCTTCCTCTGTTGAACGTAATTCGTTTGAATTCCCCTTTCTTTAGGACCTATAATCATTGGCGACACTGTTTGTTTATAAGTAGTGATTTTAAAAAACGCATCTAGATATGTGGACGAAATGTCACGCCTTGGCTATATTATATATTTTTTATTTTTTCAAAGACATGCTTTATTAGTTTTTTTTTTTCTTTCTATAAGCCTTTTATTTGATTTTAATTTCAAATTTTTAAATGACTTTATCCAATAAAGAGTTAGATAAGATTTTAAGTTACGGTGTTATCTATATTATGCATTTATGATTTTGAGATCACTTGTCTGGTTGAAAGTTGAAACTAGGGAAAATTGCAGCCACGGTACCAAATCTTTAAAAAACTCATACCGGAAGTCCGAACAAATGGTTTCCGTCCAATTGACCGTTACTTGACAAAAAAAATCAAAATTGACCAAATTCCTTTAGGACAAAATGGCAACTTTGTATTTTGCATTTAAAATAATTATGAAGAAAAGAAAAACAAAACAAATAAAAACCCGAATTATTGTTCATCACCCCACCCCACCCCACCCCACCCCAATCATCCTCCTCCTCTCCACCGCCGGAGAACTCCTCCCTTTCTCATCTTCCCACCACAAATGATAAGCCATCTCTCCCACCCATTCTCCCTCTGTTCCAAAAAAATGAAATAGGGATAAATCATCAGAGCCGTGAAGAACCCTAAAAATAGCCCCCAAACAAACCCTAAAGAAGCAATGATAAAATCTCCATCTGGCATCCCACCACTCACTTCCTTAATAGTGTGAATTTATTGGGAATGTAATAGTACACTAGAAACACTTCTTACACCTGAGACTTGGGAATAGTTTTGCCTTACTGCAAACTATTTCATACACGTCCTTCAAAATTAAGGCAGCTCAAAATGGAGTATTTGAATTACTATATTTGATTACCTATTCCATGATTGGAATACTTTCGCATCAACTCTTTGAATCTGTTCCACACCTCATGATAGCTCTCTCCATCTTTTTGTTGGAAAGTTTGAATTTCCAATCTGATTTTAACTACTTTCGCCGATGAAAAGAATTTGTTGCAGATTTTTCTAGTCAGATCCTCCTATGAAGTAATGCTTCCATTAGGTTCGACATCTAACCACTCCAGTGCAGAATCTCTCAGTGTACATGGAAATAATCGCAACTTAATAGACTCTTCATTAACCCTCGAAGCATGGAAGTTTTGACAATCTGGAGATATGTGTGTTCGGATTTTCATGGGTAGCCCATAGAATTGAAGAGTGTTGCTCATTAAATTGATCTACTCTACCCTCTCTTGAAAATTATTTAGCTCGAAATTTGGATACAAAATTTTGGAGCGTGCATGCGCAGTTATGGGCGCCAAGAACATTGAAACTGACAAATCTCCTTCATTTATTTTTCCTCGCTCATGCTGCTGATCCGTTAGCGCCACTACTCTTGTGGCTATTTGTCCAATTGACTGAATAGGTATATGAAAATTTTGATCTTCAACCATTTGATGTTGATGTTTTTGCTTGTATTCCTTGTGTCTTCATTTGAAAGTATGTTTTATTTTCGAGTCAAACGGTTCAAGATCGTCGCTTTGAGTACGGAGCATACAACGAACACATTTTTCTGTAAATAAAAGAAAAATAAACAAATTAAATAGCAGTTAAAAATAAAATGAATCAAGACTAAAAATAAATAGTCTCGTCACAAGTAATATAATGGACCTATGGGTTCGGATTATCGTTCTCATGCGGACTATACTTTAAAACTTAATTAGACTTTTCTAACTCCTATTTGATGAAAGTAAACAAAGAGTTATGCGTTGATGTAATTTTTTATTTATTTAAAGAGTTTAACTTAATTAAAATACGCATAAAGATTGGTTCGATTTCAAATAATGGATGGAAATTATGGACGAATAATTTCACCTACTGATCACCTTTAAATCCTAATTCAAGATTCAAGAGTCTAATGTAGTGTTTGATCAAATTCTTCTATGGTATTCAATTTATTCTTATTGAGTTCTCATTTAACATATTTAACTATTTCAATCACATATCTCTATGTGAATCTATCTTAGTTAAACGAAATATTAGTTATAAGAATTCATATATGATTGCAATATTTAGTATATGTATTTCTACACGTTATATTAAATTACCGAATTTTATATATGATTTAAATCTCAAACTCACCACTCGATTCATAAAAGATTCACGAAGTCATCAAATTAGAGATCAAGTACTTTAATGCATTAAACTCATAGTAAAATCAACACATGAACGATAAAATACGAAGAATTTTGAATAAAAGACATAAATATTTTCATGTAGATTACATAGTTTGCCATATCATAAAGTTTAGCTACTCGTAATTAATGAAGAAGAAAAATAAGAAGTTGTTATTGAGTACATCGCCGGATTTTGAATATAGATGTAGAAAAAGAAATAAAGCTTGCACCAAAATCTTCTTTCTCTTCCGATCAATGATTCAAAATTTGAATTCCTTGGTGATTTCCTCCTTTTAATTTTGCTCTTCGATCTCTCATTTTATATTTATTTTCTCAATGTGTGGAGCTCCATAAAAGTTTTTCACTGTCCAAAATAACATTACCCTAAAATTTGCGACGCGGTGCCTAAGCACTAAGATACCACGCCTAGGTGCCGCAATGTAGATTCGGACAGCGCCTAAGCGCTAAGCATTGCATCTCTGTAAAAATTGGTTTTAGCGACTGAGCGCTAAGTTGTCGGTGCCTGGGAGCTAACATGTTCTAAACTCTGCATTTTTTTCAATATTTTTGTCATAACTTTTTCTCCTAATTTTCAATTAAAAAAATTTAAAATGTGTTGGAACGATAACTCAAAGGGATACAACGTTTCTAGAAATAGCTCTTTTTCAATTCAAACATTTATTGAACAAAAAATGGGTCTCAATCTCCAACTAAAAATTGGACGTCCTTGAAAATTCATTTGTGAAAATATTTTGGCCATATTTTCACTCCTTTTGGCTTTTGATTGTATCCAATGACGCTAGCATTCTCGAATCTTCATCGTGAGCTTGGACACAACTTTTTTAGTATTTGATCTTTAGCCCCCAAACTTTGAATCTTGTTCTTTTTCGTCAATTTTCGCTTCTTTCTTTTAATTTCACTTGCATTCATCGAGTTTCACCTAATAACACATTTTATAATAAATTAGGCTATAATTCCATTAAAAGAATTACGAAATGTCAATATTTTAGCGTCCGAATAAGTTTATAAAATACATTTATCTCATCATTTATTCTGTCGGCAACGTAGAAAATTACCGGACGTACCTCCGTCAACAATTATCGAATCACTGATGGTTATTTGTTTGTTGATTGTTGAAGTGGAATATACTGGTATAACGAACATAAATTTATTATTTGTTTAATTTGTTCTATTAGTTTGTTTTAAGGTTATTTCGTAGTTAGCGTTTAATATATTTTTAAATTTCATGCATGAATTATATCTATTAATATATTTATCTTTTTAATATTAACATTTGAAAATCTGTTCTTAATTATAAACTAGATACCCTTAAGGTAATATTTGAGTTTTATTACTCTATTTAACCGTGGAAATTCTATAATTGGTCAACTTACCAGCGAAAAACTTCGCTGCTGATATTAACTTAAAATTAATAGACATGAGATGCACTAATTATTGAAAGATTATGGATAAAAATAAATTAATAAAAATTTAGGGACACGAGTACAAAAACGATAAAACATCGAGGACTTAAATGCATATAAAACCTGTGATGAGAATATAATTACCTCACGATTTTTTTTTTATTAAATAAATGACTTTGAGACAGGTAGACATATCTTTGAGCTGATACTTATTCATATTACAAATAATTTTCTTTGATTGTTTGAAGGTTCAGGGTTCAAAAAGCTAGAAATATAATTTAAAAAAAACTTAAATCTAAACACTCAAAAAAAGTTAGTATTGCCAAAATGAGAGGAAATATGTTGCGACAACCAATTTACTTTACATGTATTTCATGTTGTATGCTTTGATGAAAGAATTTATATTTTATGCGATTTATAGTGGGAGACGAAAAGGGTATTTAGCTAAGACCATGTTTGGTACACATTAAAATTTTAATCATCATTTTTTATTCATTTTCAACCACACATTTTTCAATAAAATAATATTTTCCATCATATCAATAATTTTTCATTATTTTTCAACCACACATTCTCCATGAGAGAAGTGTATCAAGTTTGGGTCCAAATAAAATTAGATTGGCTCGACACAATTCGTAGATCCAATTTAAATGAAACAAACCAGTAATTTCATTAATTGTACCTAAAAAAAAAAAAAATCCATCTAACACAGTTCTTGAATATGTGGAAGCAAAATCTAGAATTACATACTTATCTCCAATATATTCCAAGATTCAAAGTTCAAAAAAAGTTCCCTTGAGCGTTTTGAATTATTAAAAGTCATGAAAAAGGAGGTGCTAACCTGTGACTTACATTCATATTAAAGAAAACCTGTGAATCCCATTAATGAAAAGGTGGTGAAAAGTGAAATTATTTCTTTAAGGTGGAAATTTAATCCAAAGGCTCCTCTACCTCCACTTGTATCATGCATGTATATATGTATAGTCATAGCCAGCTCCAACAGATAATCTTGGTCTATTTCATCATATATTCTGACAATATATTTCTCTTCAAATTGTACAATTATATATCTATATTTTGCTTATAACCAAAAACCCAACTTTTCACCTTGTTTTCAACTATTTTTTTCTCCGAAGATTTGTCGTGGGGTTAATTAGTTCGTATTATTAACTTGTGTGATCCAAGACAAGTTGTGTATTTTTTTTCTCCCTATGTTTTTTTAGTGAAGTATTATAACAATTTCATTTTTATCGTTGGATAATGTTTCAGGAGGTGGAACCCAGAAGTACAAATTCTAAAAATTTAACTGTGCATGAATTGAGCTCAATTAGGGTTTTTGGGTAAAATTCAGTGGTTTTATATATAATGGAGAAAGAAGGGAATTATTTGGTAATACATATATAGCTCCAAATCTTATCCTTTTTCTATTGTTTGTGCGTTTACATTGACACATCATTTTAGGGCCTTGTTGTTTTGCTATGAATCTCCAAATTTCTTGCTGCAGGCTACAGAAAATTATCCTGCTATTGACTATTCTATTGAAAATCAGCAGCAGCAGCAACAGATAATTCCACAAATTGGAGAAACTTATGCTGATAATACCTGTCAAATGGTTGATTATATGCTCAGTAATCCTCCACTTCAATCCTCTAATTTTTGCGGTTCGACTTCGTTGGATAAGTTGAGTTTTGCAGATGTGATGCAACTGGGAGATTTTGGCCCCAAGTTGGCTTTAAATCAAGCTAGAACTTCTGATGATCAAGTTGGCAGATTTTGGCCCCAAGTTGGCATTAAATCAAGCTAGAACTTCTGATGATCGAGAAACTGCAGGAGGGATTGATCCGGTTTACTTCCTCAAGTTTCCAGTTTTAAACGAGAGATTGCAAGATGATCAATCCCTCCTGGGGGCACCTCAAGCCGTTGGGGACAATCAAGAAAGTAATGGTAAAGCAGTGGAAGAAGGTGGTGAAGATATGTTTGAGGAGAATAACTCGGTTCAATTAAGGTTTCTCGGGAAAAATCTTGAAAAAAACCCAGTTACGGAATCAGGTAAGAAGAGAAAGAGGCCTAGAACTATAAAGACGAGTGAAGAAGTTGAAAGCCAAAGGATGACACATATCGCAGTCGAAAGAAACCGGAGAAAACAAATGAATGAGCATCTTCGAGTTCTTAGGGCTCTCATGCCTGGTTCTTATGTCCAAAGGGTAATCAAATAAAACTTTTTTTTTTTTTTCATATTTACAAGTCTACATTCATTAAGATTTAATATATTTTTATTTTGTGCCAATTATAGGGAGATCAAGCTTCGATAATAGGTGGAGCCATTGAGTTTGTGAGAGAATTAGAACAACTTCTCCAATGCCTAGAGTCGCAAAAGAGGCGACGACTCTGTGGAGATGGCCAAAGACCAATAGGAGATCCTTCTCTTGCGCAGCAGCAGCAGCCTCAACAACCATTTCTAATTCCTCCTGTGCCTAATCCACTTAATGATCAAGTTAGACTTCTCGAATATGAAACTGGGCTGCACGAAGAAACAGCCGAAAGCAAGTCATATTTGGCTGATGTTGAAGTGAAGGTTTTAGGGTTTGATGCACTGATCAAGATTTTATCGAGAAGGAGGCCAGGCCAGCTCATTAAGGCCATTGCAGCACTTGAAGATTTGCAGCTTAATATTCTTCACACCAACATTACTACAATTGAACAAACTGTTCTCTATACTTTCAATGTCAAGGTAAGTATTCTTTCAATGTAAATGTCTAATACTAGAAGTGTGACGAGGGCACACGAAAATAGTTTAGGATTTTTTATACCGGTTAATTTTATGCTTTCTCCTTTTATTAGCTGGATGGTCGATTATATATATGTCTCCCTTTTAAGTTTGTACCTTGCTTTTATTTCTTCTCAATCTAAAAATACAACATGGTGCATGGTTTGAGTTTAGAAGAAAACATAGATAAAGTTTGACAAAATATTTATTTCCCATAATACTTGAAAAATATCAATTTGTGTTTTGAATATAGGTTTGTCATAAGCAAATATTTTGCTTTCAATTAATAATTTTTGATTTTCAATGTGTAGATTACTAGCGAAGTAAGGTTTACTGCTGAAGACATAGCAAACTCTGTTCAACAAATATTCAGTTTTATTCATGCAGAAAGCAGCACATGATGTAATGAAATAGACGTCGATTCATTTGTCGCATATTTACTTGGATATTTACAAACTTTTATCTTTGTGCGGGTTTCACTTCTCAATATATTATTTTCTTTACGAGATACTGCAGCAACTGAATTTAATAATGATATGGTTTGATGGTTGAACCCCGGCATTGAGAGTAAAATCCATATGTTCACTTAGATGTAAGAATAATAATAAGCATATAAAGATTTGGACTAATTTCTAAACATTGTTAACTTTTTAAGATGGAAATCCAATCCTTTAAATGACTAAATCAATCATTATGAACCTCAACTTTAAGTTGATTCTTAGACGCAATCTTCAATTAGAATCAATAGATTTACAAATTATTCATCTGGAAAAAAAAAATGAAAACCCTTCGTATTTTTCGACAGTCAGCATTCTTATCAACAGAGAAATAACCACCCTTTTTATTCAATAAGATACCAAATTGGATGATTAAATCATTCCATTCTGGAAATTATCGCATCAAATCAATTGACAACATGGATTCCTTTGCCTCAAATGAGCACCTCTTCTTGAGTTATGTGATATGGTAAAATTCCACGACTTAGATATGAAAAAAATAACAGTCGAGTTTAGCATACGCGTCTTGCAAAGGTTGACCACACAGAATCCCAAGACTCGATAGCTAGCACTCTCTCTCACAGTACATGTGGTCTGTGTATGTAACATTGCAATCTATCTGCTGGTAATGGCTTTTGTGGTGAAAACCTAGCTAGGCGGTTATATAGAGACAAGATATGTAGAAGTGTCAAATTCAATGGCAACCCTTATGCAATAATAGTAGGACTGGGACATGTTTGGAAGGTCAACGCAACCCACGTCACCCACCCCCCAATCTTTGATTACTTTTGGGTTGACCTGTCAGAACTCAGAAATTATAATCAGAAGTCTCAATTAGTGTAGGGTCCTTTCTGTCATCTTGTTTATGAAGGTTTCATTCAATCGTCTCCCATTTTTGTCTTGTGGGTTTCAGTCAATATTTGGATGTATTAGCTAACAATTAATTTGTACATACAACAATGCACATGGTGGGGGGGTTTGGTTTCTTTAAGGTTGAATTGGGATCATTCGAGACTTAGCAGATACATTTGGTTTTTCTCAAGATAGAAAATGAAAATATTTTCCAAAAAAAAAAAATATTAGAGAAAAATCGTAATTATCCTAGTTTCAAAAATTTAAGAAATTTAATGAGATTTTGCAAAAATCAGTTGCTCTCATTTTGTGACTGAGAGTAAATTTATGGCTTATACTTAAATCAATTTATGAATCACAAGTATATATTTAATCGCAAATCATATGTTTTAATAGGTTACAAATTACCAAATTAACTAACATTCAACCTTCATCTCATCCCACCTCAACCTATCTCCACTCCACCAGTCTTCAAATCCACCACCACCTCTTTCAATTTCAAAAAATAGGTATATCCACCCCAAAACCACTTAATAACTTTACCAAAATTTGCCAAATTGCTGCTCTTCTGCTCTTCCTCCATGCCTTCTTCCTTTCTCCTACCCAGTTCCCCATATCTAGCCAGTGATAGAGCGGTCCTTTTGGCCATCCACGTCGCTGCCACACTTTTTTTTTTTTTTTTTNTCTAGGTTCCACGTTTTCGGTATATTCTGTTTTTTATTTCGTGTTTTTTGGTACAGGAGAGATTTGTACAAGAATGACGTCAAGAGTGGACCAAGGGATTTGGGTGCCACCGCTTAAGAAGTTGGTGATAGACTAGAAGAATTGAGAAACCTTCGTCTCTACCTAGAATAAAATTAACGAAAATGAATCCAAGAAATGGAAACTAAACCATTTTATTTTTTTTGGATTTCTATTTTTTACTTTGACACGGAAGATATGGTAATGTAATCTAATTTGTAATGTATTATATAGTTAATATTAAATAATTTAACTATATTTTGATTTATTATTGAAATTGAAAATGAGAAAAACAGGAGGGTGTAATTTCCTCAATGTTTTATTGGAAAAACATTATTATTTTAAAGGATATCGCTTAAGATTTCTTAAAATGAAAACATTATTCTCAAAATTCAGAAGAAAAAAAAAATACGTTTATTTTTGAAAATAAGGAAATGATTTATTTATCTTCAACGAAATATATTTACAAAGAAAGACATTTGTTGACTATTCTTGAAAAATGAAAATGTTTTATTTAAAAAATTAAGCCAATAGAAAAAATAAGCAAATATTATTGGGAAAGGGATGAATTGATCATTAAGAATAAGCATCCACTGTCATCTACTTTTTAACCATACAATCACACAAAAAATCAAATAATTACTTCTCGAAAAAATTTTACCAAACAAGTATTAAATATCATGATCATGCTGTAAAATTTCGTTCACACTCAAAAATTATATAAGCATCTAAACCCACAACATTTTACTTTGGAAAAATTGCAACGAAAATTCCAAATCTTTTAATTTGTTGCGGACTACATCTTAAACTTTTATTTTTGCAACCGTAATCACAAACCTTTCGCTTTGACTACAGCCGAAGTACATTTAACAGAATTCATCCATTAATTAAAACTGAAATTAAAAGTTCGACTCAAATTTATAAAATAAGGGAGGGATAAAATAGTATATTTATATTTTTTGTAATATAAACACTTTAAAATAATTAAATCAAAAATTAAAAAGATAGAAACAAATGACTGTTCATCTTCCCAAACTTCCCTAACAATTTTAGGGCAATTAGCATATAACATCCACATATTTCATTTATATTGTGGAAAACGTTATTGCGCAAAAGATCATTTTCATCTATTTTCTCAATTAAAATTTGTGAAATGACGAATATACACTTCTATTATATAAAACATAAAGAAAAAACTAATGGCAACATTGCTCTCAAATCTTTTTAAAAATGCAAATGAATTCCAAATAAATTATTAAAAGGGTAATTAGTACTTAATGTCCATATCTTTCACTATTATTGCGAAAAACGTCCATACCTTTCATTTTTTGACATTTTCACCCTCAATTACACCTTTAATTGTGCAAACCATTATTTGCCATCTATTTTCATCCAATTTCTCAATAAAGAACTATGGAATAATGAATATACCCTATTATTTAAATAAAAATATTTTTTTTAAATTTCTAATTTTTTAATAATTTATTTGGGACCCGTTTGCATTTTAAAAAAAATTGGAACTATTGTTGCAATTAATTCTTTAGTTTTTTTTATTTAAATAGGAGAGTATATTCGTCATTTCATAACTTTTTATTGAGAAATTGGATGAAAATAGATAGAATTGATGATTTGCGCAATTAAATGTGTAATTAAAGGTGAAAATACAAAAAAATAGTAATAAAAGGTATGGACGTTTTTTTTTTCAATAATAGTGAAAGGTAAAAACACTATGTGTTAATTATCATTTTAATAATTTATTTGAGACTCATTTGCGTCTTTTAAAAAGATTTTGGACTATGATTGCAATTAATTTTTTTCTTTAGTTTTATTTAAAGAGAATGTTATATTCGTCATTTTGCAATTTCTAATTGAGAAAATTGATGAAAATTACCTTTTGCATTGGCAATGAAAGGTGGAAATAAGAGTGAAAATATCAAAAAAAAAATAAAATGAAAGGTATAGACGTTTTCCAAAATAATAATGTAAGTTGAGGACGTTACGTGCTAATTACCCAACAATTTTATTTGACGTTCAATGAATGTATGGTGGATCGTTGTAGGCTTGTAGCATGTTGGTTTTGTTTTGAGTTGTGTTGTATCGTTTTTCTTACTAATTGATTGTACAGTAGAACAACAATTCTTGGTGTCAAGGCAAGAAAGATTGGCTCTACTTCAATTCAGATCTTCATTAGGGTTGAGGGCAAAAGAGTGGCCTATAAAATCCGACCAATGTATTGATTGGGCGGTGATCAAATGCACAAATGGCGGGGTTACAAGCAAAGACGGAGCTAGGCGAGGGGGGCGACCACCCCCCCAACATTGTCCGCTGGTACATTATTCCTAATTAATTTGTAATGTATTTTTCAGTTTCGCCCCCCAACCCACCTAAAGATTTTGACTCGCCCCAAAATTTTGAAATTTTTTATTTTTTTTCTATTAATAAATATTTAGCAAATAACTTACACGTTAAAATTTAAACAAACAAAAATTTTAGATCTAAACAAAAGATCCAATAGCTACTTAAATAAATAAATA
>CAIGRO010279222.1:0-12800 GCA_903798355.1 Fraxinus baroniana | reverse complement strand
GGTCAAAGGCCATTGTGGTTAGATGGCCGGGTCAACCGGCCATTTACCACTATTTTCTCTGGAGAATGTGTGGTTGAAAAAGAAAGAAAAAATATTGATGTACTTGAAAATATTATTTTATTAAAGAATATGTTGTTGAAAATGAGTATAATAATGAAAATGAAAATTTTAATGTGACTCAAAAATGAGCCTAATGTCTGACTTTACAACTCCATAACAAGAAATTCGACATGCCCATATTAGCTTCAGAACACACCTCTACGATGGAGTGAACAATGGAGAAAGATAATATACCATTCGCCCCCACAAAAATAAACTTGTTTCCATTTTTACATAAATTAAGAAATTTAATTAGCTTGTTTGGAGGAAAAAAAAAAGAATATTGGAATAGTGATTGATGGAAGAATGTATGGTTGAAAAGTAATGAAAATTTTTAGATTTGTGTGTAATATTATTTTATTTATAAAATGTGTGATTAAAATGAAAAAAGAAAAAAAAATGAGAATGAGAACCTGGCCTTAATATAGTTAGAATATTGATTTTTTAATTTATATATTTTTAATATATTCCTATATTGTATAATTACAAGTAGTTCATATTGATTGATAACTAGATGAGTAGATATAGGGAGGAGTGTATTTTTTCTAAAAATCTGACATGACAACACATGGATTCTTTGTGAAGATGTTAGCTGTGGACTCTGTGCCGACAAAAGTCACAAAACTACGACCGCTTGTGTTATTATCTTAATTAGTCTTCTGTATATAATAAAATAATAGTAATAAAAAACAAAAAAGCATTTCTTTGATTACAGATTTTTAAGATCTCAGTAGTAATAGACTACTACGCGGTAAGTCAATTACCACCAAAGATTCTTAAGAGAGAAAAATGAAAAGGAAAAAAAAATTAATAAAAGATTCTATAGTAATTACTGTGTTTTTCAGGACAACACTAGAATCAAGCCCAAAAAAAAAAAAAAAAAACTAGAAAGTCTTGAGATGCTATCTTGATATTTTTAGATTCCAAATCTCCAGTTATATAATTTTCGAGAAGAAAAGAGCACACCCCTTAGTTTTATTTTTCTTGAAGGTTAAATTCGTGTTAATTTTTAACAAAGATGGTATGCGAAGCTGTACCCTTTTGGAATTTGAGAGATTTAGTGGACGCTTTTCTTGATCTCGCCATAGCTTACTGCTTGCTGTGTGCAGCAACTATTGCTTATTCGGCAACAAAAATTCTGAGCTTTTTTGGATTATCCTTACCGTGCCCTTGTAATGGGCTGTTTTTCACCACCCCCAACAAAAATTACTGCTTGCAAAGGGTTTTAGTTGATTACCCTTCTAAATCAATTTCCAGTATTCAACTCTCTGTTAAGCGAAAATTCCCTTTCAATGATTCCTTGTGGAGTAAGAATCACTGTACTGGTAATGTTAATGATAATGCTATGAATAGTTCAGTATCAGATGCTAGGAGGTTAGGGAATGTAGTTAGGAGGGAGTTGAATGCAAGGGGTGAGAAGTATGATGTGAAGGGAAAGGGGGTTCTGAGTTATAGGCCAAGAAGTGGGATGTACCGGAGTCGAAAAGGGGGTATTGACCATGGAAATTATTCACCGGTTTCTTTGTATGATACTTCTCTGTATGGAGGAGTTCAGGGTGGTGTTCTGCAGTCTCCTTCTGGCATTAGTAGGGAAGGGAATGAAATTATTGGATGTAGCTCAGTGCCTACTGATAGCTCACTAAATCCTCGTCACTTTGAAAATTGTGAGTTCTTGTGGTCTCTTGGATCCTCTTTTCAATTTATTTCTTTTTATGCTAAATTAACTGTTAATGCATCATGTATGGCAAATTTGTTTTAAAAACTGTTTGTTGCAGTTTTGAGGCCTTATAGTTGTTCACTTGAACATAATTTATCTATTTGTAGTTGGAATAACTAGTATCGGATGCTAAATATAGGATTGTGAGGAAAAGAAGATTGAATAATTAAGATTAAAACTGTTAAAGGGGTGATTCTTTCGTAAAACATACGAATATACATGACATTTTCTTACTGTCATTTCTGATGACTTACAAGTTTGCAATGGAATTTTTCTGCTAAAAAGTACTTCATATGGGGGGATGTTCTACCTACTGGTTTATATGAATGTATACTCAGGATTACGTCCATGCCTTGATCTTCTTTTACTATTAACTATTAAGTGAGTTCTATAGATCTGCTATAAGTTATTTCACTATTTCATGATATACAGGAACTCATTTTTCTTGAGACTCCTTCCAACTTTTTATGCAAACAAGTTAGTAAATTACTAAGTTTGAACCTAGTCACTGCCATTATTGCACCTTCCTCGTCTCTTTGAAGAAAAGAAATGGTCATTTTTTTTCCGAGAAGACATCTTAGATGTCTAAAAGTGGCACAAGACTAGTTTCCGATTATCTTTATGCTATTCAATTTCCTTGTGAAAGAAAAGGTGGGACCAAAAAAAAATAAAATCAATATTCGGATTGGAATAGTGTTGCTAGCGTCCGCTATCTTCGGACTCTACTTTTTGACAAGTTGTACCCTCAGTTTTGTAAAATTGAAATCAATTGACTGTTTTTTAGAAAGTTATAATACTAAAGGGCTCGAATGACAAAGCTTTTGATAAAAGTTTTAGCAAATTTTGATGAAAGTTGATGAAATGTAAGGTTGAAAAGTTGATGAAAATTGTGGGTACCATATAGAATTTGTGGTTAAGTTTAGTTTGACCAGTTGAAAAGTTGATAAAACGTTGCTAAAGTTTTATTAAACAAGCCCTAAGTTCTCTCTAGGCTCGTTGGTTTCACGTCAAAGAATTTCCATCGTGCTAATAAAGAATTTCAGCTTTGTGTTCTTATCAGAAATATTTAATACTTACTGAAGTCCTCTTGATTACTTTTCCTTCACAAGGTACTTTAGGATATTTCTAAAGTCTGAAAAATGTATCTATCTAGTATTTTTTGTAATAAAGTGACGTGCATTCTAAAGCTGCTGGCTGGTGTTTGACTTTAGATAATGAGAAGGCTCCTGCAATGATGGGAATATCGCAAAATGCTCCTGACGATGTTGAAATGAATAGATTATCCGACGAGGATATGCTCATGAAGAAAAATGTATCATCTATTGAAGTGGAGCTACTTGGTAAGGCAAGGGGGGATCTTGGTTTCAGCAGCGATGAGAAAATTTCAATTGAACTCTTGGAAGAAGTTGTTAAAGAAGAGCATGCTGCTCTTTACCTTGAGCTTGAAAAGGAGAGAAGTGCTGCTGCCACTGCAGATGAGGCTATGGCTATGATTATTCGACTGCAGGAGGAGAAGGCATCTGTAGAAATGGAAGCTAGGAAAAATCAGAGAATTATAGAAGAAAAATCTGCTTACGATGCCGAAGAAATAATCATTCTAAAAGAAATACTGATGAGAATAGAGAGGGACAAACACTTTCTGGAAAACGAAGTTGAGGCATATAGGCAGATGATTTGTCCTGAAAATGAGCAGTTAGCTGGTGATAAGAGGGGATAAAATTGACAGTAGAAGACAAGTTTTCCATTCTTCACTTGATCTAGATGATGACCTTGTTCTCGTATTTCGCCAGCGTACCTCTACTGACAAGAATGTAATGTTAGAGAATAGACGTCCGGATGAGGTTGAATCTATTGAGGATCAAAACTTGCACACTTGATTTTGAGATGAAAATTTCCAATTCAAGGCTGGGATGATAAATGCTAGCTTCCAGAAACACAGGGATTCAGGTGCTATAGAATTGTCAGTATGTAGTAGTGATGGCAATCTCGAGCAACAGTAGGAGATGATATCTATAGATAATAACTTAAACGTGCTGCCATGATACCCACGTGAACTAAATTTTACTGAGAAAATCTGGAAAAGTGAGGACATCTATCTAGGCCAGAAATTGGCGGCAAGGGATATTTTAACTAATAATATAACAGAGTCAGGAAATGTATATTATGCACCAAGTTCGAAGGTGCGTGGAAAAGATGCGCATGATGAACTCAATGATTCATGTAATCTTGTTTTGGATAAATACTCGTGTTTATGGTGCTCATGCTATGTCTACCGATATAACGTCAGCAAAAGTGAACAGCTTTCAGTCGGTGATATTTCAAAAGTTCATAAGAGAAATTCTGTTTCATTTGATGCTTCTGTAGCAAAGGTGATGAATATTACTACTGTCTGTCTTAATTAACAGTGGACAGGACACTGAGTTGATCTGAAGGGAAGCAGTTCAGACACAATCTGTCGACGTGCCCAGGGAAATCAATTCTAATTTGCTGCAGAGTTCCATGTCTGCAGTTGATTGTTAAAGGTTAAAAATTGACTTCGAAGTTGGATGGTCCTGAGAAAGGCTATGGACTGTGCAGGAGGGAAAAGAAAAACTTTAGCCCCTGTTTGTTAGAAATTAAAATTCAGATTTTAATCTAAGTCAAAGTCAATAACTAATTTTAACTACACATTTTATGGACCCACAACTTTTCAACTACACATTTCATCAACTTTTGTTGAAATCCACTAAAAATCTGATTTTAATTCCCAACAAACAGGGGCTTAGACACACAATGGGTGGAATTTTCAGCTAAGTGTATATTTCGTTCATGCAGACTGTGTCGCCCATTAAAGGAGATTGGTACTCGGGCAGGCAGAGAGAAGCTGGCTAACTGAGGTTAGATTGTCGTTTACATAACAAACCTGGGTTTACTCTGTCCATACTAGCCTCCCTTCGCATGCATGTCAAGCCAGTCGTCCAAGACTGCCAGCACACTCGACAGCAAGCCTTACCACTGCAGGATTAGGATCTGTCTAGCATTGCATAAGAGCAGTTGAACTTCTGGAGGATAAAGCACCCCAGATTCGAGAGATTTGGAGGCTAGCTAGCAGAACCTGGAAATGCTATAAGACATGCTTCCTTGCCCCCTTCAATCTCTAAGATGTACTGTTGGTATTTCATAGCTCCATTTGTTTAAATGTAATAGTATGTGATGCCTACTTGGGCACTGTTAGAATTTGAATATAGAATTGGGATAACATTACCATGCACGAGTAAAGCTATACAATGTTACATATTTGTGGGAGTTTTCCAGATTGATACATTATTATTATAATACACACATTAATTTACAACATTTTGAGATGAAAATATTTATCAAAATTGTTACCGGAAAAGTATTCACAAGAGACTTGGGGTATTCTCCTGTTCAAGTTATTCACTATTCTCCAACAATTCTATTACAATATTTCATTATGTGAATTTGCTTTATTTCATATAAAATTAGGTATCGGAATTTTTAACATTTTATTGAGATATATGATATTTTTAGTTCACGAAGCCTAATCAAGTAGCATTTCAATTTAAGTATCTAAAACAAGGAAGTAAATACATTATGTTTGCAGTAAAAGGGAAGATGGAAACTTAGCATATGTTTCATGGCCATTATTTTGAGAAAATGGAGTTTTGAATAGCGATTTTTCGAAAATTGTATGGCTGAAAAGTAGAAAAAAAGTTTTGAGTTTACGTGTAAATATTTTATTGTGTCAATGTGTGGTTGAAAATAAGTATAAGAATTAAAGAGTATTGAAATAATGATTCTCAAACGGATACTAATAATGGAACACCTTTTAAGTTGTCACTGAGAAGTGGCACTTTTTCGAAGGTAGCCAGTAGAATATCGAAATATAGAGGCAGCTGCGAAACAACAAACAATGCCACTGGTATACAAGCAGCAACATATATACAGGAACTGCTGCACACCTCATTTTCTCCCTTGAACAAAGGTTTGCCCCGCACAGAATCAGACCAAAGTGGCAACTACGGAACAAATAGAGAACTTAAGCCCATCAATATATATTGATTTAATTTCACCAGTTCCAACCAGTCACTGAAACACTGTTATTTCGAAACAATTTGATGTTTTTCTTGGGTTCATCCCCCCAAGGACTGATCTCAAACTTCCAAGAAATGTTACTTCGGATCACAACAGCAACTAAGCAATATGACAGGTTGAAAGTGTAGGTAGAGAGTCTACATGTTCAGAGAGATTTGAGAAAGATTCACATAAAACTCTAAAAGTATGTTATGGATAAAGTCCAAGTGCATGTTTGACAAAGCTTGAATCATAATTTGAACTTGTCAAACTCTCTTTTTATACAATTTTCTATTAATTCACAACTTATTACCTACATGTTATTCACACATTTTGTCGGATCCCACTACTTTAATTTTAATTTGCGCTCATAAACATGTTACAAATCTTGATACTTCCATGGAAGGAACTTCTTAGAACATTCTAGGGAGGAATGCAGATTGATCCATGCCAGTGCAAGAAACTTATGGAAGACGGCTAAGAAGACACATTGTTGTATCCCATTAATATTGATTATGATCATCACACCCATTTATCATCTTCGCACTCTCCATCTCTTACCCCGAGGTTAAAAAATTAAAAATCCGCAAAGTTACAGTCAAAATTCTAACTCAAAAGCACTTACATTAGACAAAAATTCAACATTTCTTCTTAACCGAAATAACATATGCTAATTTTGAGCAATAATATTTAAAAGAACGTTCTGAAAAAGCTACAAACCCAAAATGTCCTAAAATTTGAAACACGCGGATTAAAATTTCCAACTCAAAAACTACTTATTTTCAACAAAAACTCAAAATTTGTCCTTAATCGAAATAATGTATGCTAACCTTGAGCACTTATCGTTGAAATAGTTTTAACTTTTAACATTAAATAAATTGAAAGGAAAGTTTCAAATATTATTTTTCGTGACTATAAATAAAAATACAGAATCCCATATATACACATACATGAGAGACTTGATACATGGGATTTACTATCATATATAATGAACTCCTGTTGTCGCAGAGCGTGGTCTAATTTAATTCCCATGTCATGTAGAAGAAAAGTAATTCCTTTAGCTCAGCTGTAGTTGATGCAAGAGACCAATATTCTACTTTTGGAGCTTGATGGTGCCATTCTTTTTGGGAACCCATAAATGCAATTTGCTCCTAGGTAGATGCAAAATCTTGTAGTGCTCCTTTTAATACTTGGGCAGCCTCCCCAATCCGCATCACAAAATCCGTAGAGGTTAAAGGGACTTTGAGCCAAAAAATTAAGAATAATTCTGGGGCCTGTACAAGGGGTCGGGCCCCACATGTATTAAAAAAAAAAATTGTGCGGATCCCACCATGTGTGTGTTGTCTTCTGTAAAAAAAAATTATGTATACCAAGGGGGGTTCAAAAATTAATACCATAAATCCATTAATTCTTGAACATTTATCTACTTTGAGTCTTCGGAAGTGGCTTCTTGATAATGAGAATTCTCTAGCATTCTAGCTTTGACTTAAAGAAAGTGAATTTCCTCTAGACAAATACTTCGCTTCTACCCAAAGAGAAAAAAAGGAAATTGGCCAATCTTATAAAATGACTTCTGAACTCAATTCTTCAACCAGACCTTGAATGAATTCTTCATTATTCCCTGTAAGCACAATGTCATCAACGTAGATTAACATTAGCACCGAAATATTATTTTTATAAAAAAACAAGGAGGATCCCATTTGTAAATTTTTTTGACAATTGATCAAACTAAGCCTGTGGTGCTTGCTTTAGGCCATAGAGGGATCGATTTAGTTTGCACACATATTCATGATAATTTTGTTTTTTAAGTTCTCGAGGTTGTTTCATGTAAATGGTTTCCTTGAGGTACTCGCGAAGAAAGACATTTTAACATCTAGTTATTATTAAGTCATAGAGCCTTATAATTGGCACTCCGTCGTAGGTGCAAAGTTCGGAGCCTCGTACCAAAATCTCATGAAGGATAGTTTAGAAATTTTTCGACATTGTAAGCCCTTTTTTGATGGTCATTATTTTGAAAAATGGAGTTTTGAATAATTATTTTTTGAAAAATGTATTTTAAAATGGTAAATTGATGGAGAATGTGTGGTTTAAAAAAAAGGAAAATATATTGATTTGTGTATAATATTATTTTTATAAAGAATGTGTGATTGAAAAGAAAAGAAAGCAAAATGTATTTTAGAAAAAATGGAAATCAAACATCCCATGAATATGAAAATTAAAGAATTGTGTTTTAAAGAGAGAAATAGGGACGTCTTAGAAATTTGAATCCTTGTAAATTTCAATTTTTTTTTAATTTGTAAATAGGAATTCGTCATTTGAATTTTAAGTTACCATCATAAAATTGAGAAAAAAATAGATTAATGAATAATGAAGATTGATGTACGAATTCTCTTGAATTTTTTTTTAATAACAGTGAATTAGTGCAATTATGAAATATAGCACCTGTTTGTTTTTCATTGTTTTAATATAAAAATGAATTTTTTTACGCTTTTTTCAAAACATTGGGGCCCACTAAGAGAGGAAGAGGTCAAAGATTGCGGCTCAACATTTGTAGTAACGTTAAAAATTCTTCTTTTAATTGGAAACAAATAGGGCCATAATATAAGGTTTAATCGTACAAAACGTCCTTACGTTTGACATATAGTGTGTAAAACGTCCATACGTTTCAATTTTTGCATTTTCACTCTTATTTCAACGTTTCATTGCGGAAAATGTCATTTTCAATTGTTTTTAACGTAAAATAACAAATATACCCTCCTATATAAATATAAAATGAAAAAGAAAAAGAAAATAAAGAATAAATTGTAATCTTACTCCAATTTTTTTTAAAAATGCAAATGAATCCAAAATTTTGCCAAATTGACACCCCAGTCATCTTCTTCCCCCTACCCCCACGAACACCCCTACCCACACATGGTACTGTTTATCTTCTTCCCTCCACCTTCACCATGAGAATAGAGAAGAACGCTAAAATTTATTCATTGATGTATTCAGCGTCTTCACTGAAACCTGGAAATGTTCTTCAAACCCATATTTGCAAATTGAATAAGTCCCCTTGGGACGTGATGGGCTTTTCGCCTCCATCATCTCCTTCGCCTCCACCGTCGTTCCATGTCAGTAAAGTTTCTGAATAAAACTACTCTACCAGGCCTGGTAGAGAGTTTTATCTCACATGAGGTGGGTCCCCCACCTCATTAAAAAAATCCCAAAAATGTAAAATTACCCACCCCCTATGACCCATTGCCTCTGCCAGGTCTTTTACCGACCTGACAGAGTAGCACTTCTCAAAGTTTTTTATCTAACTTTGATTATGTACACAGATCTGTCGACAACGACTTTTTTTTTTCCTGTCAAATTTACTTTCATTTTCGCATTTTTTTTTTCCTTCTAGGGTTTTCTGAAAACCCCACTTGTCGGGTTCATTCAAAAATGTGAATCAAAGGGTTTTTGTCGTGTATTTGGTCTTTGGAATTTGAATTCTTTTGTGGATTTTCACTCATTCACTGTATTTGTTTATTATAGCTTGGGTGTTTCTGTTTTTTTGACATAGAATAATTTCTATGCAGGTCAATGAAACTAATAATTTCGCGAGAAATGGGAGCTTGGGAGAATCCAATGCAGTTTTTAAGAGGCAATCCTTTTATTTTGTGTTTAATTTGGATTATCTTACTAATTTCCCAGCTCTTTATCGATGCAGAAAATAATTGGGGGTGGAGTAGAGCGGGCGTCGGGGGTGGGGGTCTGATTGGAGTGTCAATTTAACAAAAATAAATTTTGGACTCGTTTAAATTTTTTAAAAAATTTATGAGTAAAATTGTAATTTATTCTTTATTTTTCTTTTATATAGGAGGATATATTGGTCATTTTATATTAAAAATAGGTGAAAATGACGTTTTACACAATGAAACTTTGAAATATGAGTGGAAATGCAAAAATTTGAAATGTAGAGACGTTTTATATACTACATATCAAATGTAGGGACGTTTTGTGCGATTAAGTCCATTATATAATCTCATATAGACAACTTCATAGATTTCTTTCTATTAATTGATTTTTTTTTCTTCTTCGTGGGATTGAATTATGATTCTAATATCAACATGATTAAATTTTTTTTTTTTATGAGTTTTAAAGACTAGTGCTTTATTTTTTGACACGCACTGTGTCTCTCTCCCCCTCCACGCCGCAATTCTCCAATAAACCCTTCTTACCGGTTTGTTATTACTTTTCACCTCCTTTGCCGCCTGTCTCCCCCTCCCCAGAGAGGTAGAGTAGAGGGGAAAAAACCAGAGGGCTGTCCTTAAACCCATTCCTTTTCCCATTAGAGATTATTCAAACACGATTTTTCCCCTTATATATCCAACACTCAATAGAAAAGGATTCTAGAGAAAAATTCTGTCCCCCTTTCTTCACATTCTTAGGTATATTTCTGGTGCTATTGACACAATTTTTTTTTTCTACCCCCTATATGGTGGACTGTTGGTATGGGCACTTTTAATATGTTTGCAATCAGAAAAGAAGATAATATTAAACAAATAAAGGATTGAAAGATGTGGAAGCTCCTTCTGTGTATATCTGAGAAAGATTGGGTCTTTAACGGGTTAATTTTTTCATTTTTAAATTATTTAGATGCGAACAGATAATAGCTTGCTTCAGTTGATGACTGTTCTTGTCTGACAATTATGTTTTTGTTTTCTTTAATAGGATTCGGAGTATTTATAACTCCAAGAATGGATTTTTTTTTTGATTTGAGAAATAAATCAAACTCTTTTGTTTTAACATTTATAGTTTCTTTTTAGATTTTTCGAAGTGCCCCGCTCCTGTTGCATTGGTTTTGGTTTGATTTCATTGACATTTTGTGTTTCCGATAGCATGATATCGTTTGGGATTGATTTCTAGTTATTTACGGTTTTATAGTGTTTCTTTATCTTTATCTCTTGTTAGATCATTATATTGGTTTTACATTTTTAAATTAGGGTTTGGTTTTTTATTTTCTTCTGTTGGTTTTAGGCAATAATGGGGAAAAAGGTTAATAAGGCAAGAAGTGGTCAAAAGGAGAAGCGAGGTTCTTCTGCTTCTCCAAAACCAATTTCCCAACAAAACATTGACAATGTTAAAAGTTCTGAGAATGGAACTGCAGTTGTAAATGATAGAAGAGTATGTTCACATATCGTCAAGGGAATTAATTTGGAGAAAATTTCTTCTAAACTTGGGTCTTCAGAACCTATTGCATGTGAAGATTGTCGAGTTAATGTGGCGGATAGACGGGCAAGTAGGGGAAAAGCTAAGCACGGGAAGAAGGGAGTGAGGGATTCAAAATCGGAGTCTAAAGCGATTTGGGTTTGTTTGGAATGTGGAGATTTCTCCTGTGGAGGTGTGGGGTTCCCAACCACGCCTCAAAGTCACGCAGTTCGACATGCAAAACAACGGCATCATCCACTGGCTGTCCAGTATGAAAATCCTCAACTGCGGTGGTGTTTTCCTTGCAATACATTAATTCCAGCTGACAAATCGGTCGAACACAATGATGTCTTACTTGAAATTGCAAAAATGCTAAAGGAGAGACCTTCTGAAGGGTCCAATGCAGATGTTGAGGATGTTTGTTTCGAGACCGGCAGTGTGACTGGTGGAATAAAAGAACACTCTTTGTCAATTGGTTCGTATGGAAGTGGCAATTATTCAGTTAGAGGTATTGTTAATTTGGGGAATACATGTTTCTTTAATTCAACTATCCAAAATTTATTGGCTATAAATAAATTGAGGGATCACTTTTTTAAATTAGACGAATCTGTTGGTCCTCTTATTGCTGCTCTGAGAAAGCTTTTCCTTGAAACCAGCCCAGAAGCTGATATAAGTAGTGTTATAAATCCGAGATCTTTATTTGGTAGCGTTTGTTCCAAGGCTCCCCAGTTTAGGGGATTTCAGCAACATGATAGTCATGAATTTCTTCGATGCTTGCTCGATGGATTGAACTCTGAAGAATTGAGTGCAAAAAAGCACATTAATTCATCTCAGGACGATGGGAAGTCTACCAACACAGATCGCACATTTGTGGATGCTATATTTGGTGGAAAACTTTCTAGCACAGTTAGTTGTTTGGAATGTGCGCACTCTTCAACAGTTTATGAGCAATTTTTGGACTTATCATTGCCAGTTCCTACTAAGAAGCCTCCATCAAAAAAGATGCAGCCAGTCTGTCGAGGCAAGAAACCGAAATTGCCTCCAAAAAGAAGCGGAAAGATTCGCTCCAAAGTCAGTAAAGATGCATGTATACTACCAGCTCACAGTGTTGTTGACCAATTAAGTGGTGACAACTTGTCAGGTGAGGGTCACTCTAGTTTACTTCCAGCAGAGCAATTGACGGTATCAGATTCCACTAACACAAATGACATAGCTAATGATATGGGCTTTTCACCCTGGGATCTTTCATCTATGGGAAGGGCTGATTACCAGCAAGCAAGTGAGAATGTTGGAGGGAAGTCAACTTCTTCAGATAGTTTTACATGGCTAGATTACCTCGAGCCTAATGCAGCATCAAATAACATTGATATGGCCTCAGAGATTGATGATCTTTCTGGAAAACAGGATTCAGTTAATGAAAATGCTCATCAGAACAATGGCATGTTTCTGAATGCTCTGGAATCTAGTACTGATTGCAATTTACAACATTTGAATTCAGCACCTTCCTCAGACAATGTGACACTGTTGGAATCTCTTGGACAAGGTATATCAGCTAGCGAGACTAATTGGGTTTCACAATCTGATGAGAAATGTTTGCCTAAATGTTCTGTAATCAAGGAAGCTTTTCAGGATGATACTGATTTAGAGTCAGAATCCTCCAATCAGGTTTTCCATAAAGATTCAAATCCTGATATCAGTTCTTCAAGGAGGGATGAGGAATTGCCATTACAGA
>CAIGRO010279190.1:0-10521 GCA_903798355.1 Fraxinus baroniana | reverse complement strand
GCCCATTATGCTCCAACGAGCGATTCGATCCCGTTAAGACTCTAAAATGAGCACGTGGATTTCAAGATTGGTCTGCTCAAACGAGCCACCATCTTGCGGGGGCGTGTTAAGGGATATATATCCCACATTGATAAATGATGTTGACACAAACCAATTAATAAAGATCTTGAGCTACTCCTCGTACAAGGTTGACTTTTTAAGATGGAACCCAAATCTTAATATACCCACTTTTTTTTCCCCTAATTTTTAATACAATTTTCTATTTTTCAAATCGCTCTTTTCTGTCATAAACCCTTATTTCTCTTACACGTACAAAATTTAAATCCAAACATTTAACGTTATCTGTACTTATTTTAAGAAAGCAACTCATTTGAGATCGCCGTCTTGAAATATGAACGTTCGCTTGAGCTTGATGGACATTAAGCTGTATTAAGATTTTAACTTCCCATCTTAAAAAGTGGACCTCGTTAAGTGAGTATTCCAACAAGCAACGAATACATATTGTTCCGAAATCCACCTATCTTAGTCAAGATCACATTAAACAACTGAACATCACAATAGTTAAAGTAATGCATTTTCAAACTCGTCATTTAATTCAAAATCTTTTAACAATCTAACTGAAAGTGAAACTCAATTAGTCATATAATTTTATATCAAAAATCAATAATTCAATAGTATTTTCATTAATCCCGGTTTGTAATTCATGTGTCAATTTCAAATTGAGTGAGCTGTAATAAGGTGTTGTGTAATAAGTAGATGGGGTCTGAAGGAGACACAAGGGACTGGCTTCAAATGCATAGTACACTGGATTACATTTCAACTGGTTCAAACATGTGTCTCCATTGTCTCAGGATTTTTTGCACATATTTATGACCATTATTGTCTTTTGAACCACCCCATCTAACCCCGAACGTCGCATTTTTTTTTTTTTTTTACTGGGTTTGTAAAGTGGCATTGAACGATCATTTCGGGATTTTGTTTTTCATCGAGAAACTTGACGGCGATAGAAAATAAATTCGAAGAATGACTACGTAAGCGGTCACTATAATTATCAAGTGATTGAAATGAGTCGAGTTGGTGTTGAGCAGTCGTTAAAACATTATGAGATAATTAAGGAAATTTTGTCAAGATTGTCGTAGAAAGAATAAGTGCAATACAGGTTGGTGTGCACTCTCGAATGTGAAAGCACTAGCATGTGTCACCATTGACATATAGCACTAAGAAAGAAGATAAGTGTACAGAATAAATTCCGGTTTTAAAGGAGATGATTTAGCTTGGAAATTCCATTTGGTCAAAGTTTTGAACCGTACATTGGAAATTTGTATTAGAAATTTATATTTAGTTTCTTAATTTAGGAATGGACATGATCCGACTCTATAAATACAGAACTTAATGGCGTTTATACATGCAATCAAACACTTCTATGGACAAGATCGAACCAAATTAGATCGGAATTCGGGCATAACAAGGATTGTCATAAAAGATTTTTCAAAGATATTGTGTACTTCAATGTTTTCTTGATGTCAAAGTTAGAAATAACAGCCAAATTTCGCTTCAAGGTGGTTAGGAATAGGGTCTCAATAATTTATTTTACAAAAGGGTATAAAACCCTGAATTAAAATAGTGTAAAATTTGTAAAATTGGATCCAAACACAAAGCAATAAGAAATGGTGACACTTTTACGATCGATAACCACTTTTAGTCCATGTTAGGCCTTTAATTTTCAAAAACTATTTTTCTTGAGATTCATTTTTAACCATACATTTTATACAACTTGTAACGATTATCAACTTTTCAACAATATATTTTATCAAATTTTATTAAAATCTATTAAAAATTTAATTTTTAACTGGGGCTACACTGACTCAAATGTCACTCTCGCTTCAATCACATGTTTTGCTGTCAACCATTCTAATTTTATGGCTTGTTTTTGGTAACTCTTACATTGGCATCTTGTGATAATCAAGTGAGTTTGGTGAAACGTCTAAAGTTTGGTTCAATAGTAAAAACATTATCTTCTTGTAGCCATACGTGCCAATTTCAATTTATAAACTGTCATGTTCTTCATAATGCCTTTATTAGAGTACGGGTTCGACTTAGCTTTTTTACTTGGTGTAAAAGGTGTGTGTGGGAAAGTACCATTTTTAGTCCTTTTTTTGACTTTTAAGTTAAGCCAAACACGCTCTTAATGACCTAACCCAAATGCTTTATTGTGGACAATGATCCAAATTGGCAATTCTTGAAGATAACTCATTGAGTTGGTTGGTCCACTCGGTGCACATCAAACTATTACAAGGTGTGTGATGGGCATGTGCTAGGGTGGGTCTTCTACCCTACTTTATACTTACATATTACTAGCCCCATTAATTTCTTGTTGCAAATTTTGATTTTTCTGCTTTACCAAGAAATTCAAAACATCATCTTCGATCCATTCTTATTTTCATGACTTATTTTGTATACACATAATCCATGCTTGATAAAAAATGATGAAATGTGTAATTGAAAAATTAATAATAATTTTGGGTTCTATGAAATGTGATTAAAATTAATTATTGATTTGATTTAGTTTTTTAAGAAAAAAAACAATAATTTGATAATTCGAGGCTCGAGACGTGCCTGGTAGTAAGAAAATGCAAGTTTCTATAATGAGAAGTCGTGTTTTTATATTTTCTTATTTAATCACGTCTCAATCAATATATCACTATCATGATAAATTTATTATTTGTAGATGATATCAATAAATTTTAGAAAAATATCTTCATTATCTCAAGCATTATAAAATGACACAGAATTTCCCAAAAAAAATAAAAATGGTCATATTTCTTCACCATTAATAATTACCTAAATTAATTGCTTTTAAATTTTTCTTTTTTTCTTTTTTTCTTTTTAAACTTTTAATAGTCACTACCAACGGTGCAGCACGATTATCCGCCATGGCCCCCAATGAAGGATTTAGCCCATTGACAACAGGTCTTTTCACTTAAGCAGGCTACTTTAGACCAATAAGGATGAGATTAATGGGCCCAATCCACAAATATGCCATGAGTTAATATGCCATTTTACTCAGGGTCAACATTATTAGGAGCGAAGAATACATTTCTTAGAGGTTTACTTTACACCATTTTAAAAATACAAATATAAGTTTCAAATTTCACAAATCAGGTTTTTAAATTTTTTATTTATTAAATAATTTATTATTAAATATTTAATTCTAATATAATATAACTAACCCACCCCTTTATTATTAAATATTTAATTCTAATATATTATAACTAACCCACCCCACCTTCACCATCCCTACCGCTCCGGAGACTATTCCGGCTACCGTTCCAATCATAACTCATCTCCGACGATTGCTCTGGTTTCGACAGGTGTTCCACCTTCGACGAAAATTTTTAGGTCACAATTCAAAATTTTCATATATCACAACTAAAAAATTTAGAAGTCACAATTTGTTTCACAAAATTTACAAGTCACAATACTTATTTATGGTCACAAACGTCACATTAATTGAACATAAATTATATTTAGGTCACAATTTATCAAATTATTGGTCACAAATTAATAATTTTTATGTCCACATCATGTATTGGTCACATTTTATCAAATTCATTGATCACATATCGTTAATTGGTCGCCAACCAACCTAATTATTTGTGACCACCACCAAAATCATTTGTGACCATCACACCCGAACCAGCAGCAGCAGCACCGTCGCCACCCAGTGGCAAAATAAACATCGCAAACAAATCAAACAGCACACCCTCCCACCACCACTATCACCACCCCCGAAACCGCATCCACCACAAAAAGCCACCACTGCTTTACCATCACCGCGACGGCAAAGACGACGATGCCACCAACACAACCGTTTTTGAGCTCCAACTCACCACCCCAAAACCCCCCAACAACAACAAAACACGAAACCACGACCACCACTACCACTCCAACAACAACAAAAACCACTATCTCAAAACACTGAATAACAACAAATTGCCGCCAATCTGCCAAAAACACCACCAGATCTTCCATAGCCAACAACAAAAATCAATTAAACCCCCTTGCAGAATTTCGTGCATTTGTCGAGGTCGAGGAATGAGCCAATTTCATGTCCATCAAATTCAAGCAAGGCAACTGTAATGGAATCGACGGTGGTGGAGTCAAATGAGACGCCGATGGTTGGATCAAACAACAGAGTTTCCCAAGCGACGACGAAAAGTACATCGCAAGACTTCGACGGTAACGTAATGCAGGGTACTGCGACTACCTGTACTTCACGGCTAGACTCTCCACCACCACTGCGATCTGCACAGTGGCTGCTGAGCGCAGCGCCGTTCACCAGCCGCGACGTGCCATGGTAGCGACAAGATCTCGGTAGTCTCCGGCGAAAGTTTTCAATAGCTGGGAGGGGGGAGAGGGGGGTGAAATAATTAGGGAAATGAGAGACGGAAGAAGAGATGAGAGTGGAGAGGAGGGGAAGAAGCGGCGGCTACCGGCGGTGGTGAGAGAGAGGGGAAGAGGCGGCGGCGAGAGATGGGAGGTGAGAGTGGAGTGGAGAGGAGATTGGTTGAAATAATTCTAGGGTTTGGGATCAAATGATTTATTCTATATAGATAAAAATGTTTTTAAATTATTAACTTAAACATGATTTTTGAAATGTTGAACTTGTGATTGGATTTGTGAAATTGGAAATCTAATTCTAGGGGTAGGTGTAATTTCCTCTTATTAAAACGTGTACCAAAATATGCCATAATTTAGAAAATTAAATTTGGGATCGGGCTTCTGCACCCTTCAGAGGCTACAATTGACTTCTCCAATTAGTACGGGCTGCCGTGGTGTGGAAGGCGACAGCTGGAAGCCCTCTCCCTGTGTGACTGACTATAGTAAATTTTCCAACCAAATTCACTTTCTGAATTTCTCCAGAAGGACTATATGTGCTCACTTCAGCACTTAATTGCCTTCAATAATAGCATTTGTTCATGGATCAAGTGAGCAGTCACATCTAACCTTAAAAAGCATGTGTGGATGAACTTAAATGTAAGCCCAACTTTACTTTTAATTTTTCCTTTTCTCCAAACATGTTTAGATGTATTTCGAATTATGATTTATACTTACCGCACTCAATCTTCTTTTCTCTTTGTGCCAGGGTTTGTCTTGTTAAGGGATAAAATCCTACATCGAATAAAGATGAAAACATAGACCAATTTATAAGAGTTTGGACTACTCTTCTTAACGAGGTTGACATTTTAAGATGGAACCTCAAATCTTAACATGTCTATCGAGACATTAAGATGTGATGTAAGAATCACAGTGCCATCTTTGGGTTATAAAGTATATTTTCTTTGCTTTTCCAAGGGTGATGTTATCGAAGGACCAACCAAGAATGCACTTGTATGCCTTCTTCTCGTGTGAGATCGAAACTAACTCTTAAACCCTTGCTTTTTCTCAAGCTTGTTGTCATGATATTCTTTCTAAAACTTTAAGATTTGGAGTCAATATGTATCATTGCGTGTCAAACTGTGTCATACTGGAACATTCGTTGGATGCACTTGTATCCTTTCTAGTAGTTCATAGGAGATACGCTTAGAGTCTTATAATCTTATAGTTCATAGAAGGGCTGTGAAGGCTATAGAGTATGAACGCGTGTCACCCTCTATCGAAATTACCACATTTCTACCGTTGACATGATTTTCCCCCTAAGTTTTCACTAATGATAATTATTAATTAACCTAATATCCCAATGTAAACATTTTGAGCTTAGCCAAACATGCAATTAACTTGACCCTACTTTTCTTTCCCCATTGGGCATTGTACAGATCCTAGACTGATCAATGACTCCCACTCTGTAAAAGAGCCAGTAACATTAATTAGAAAGATAGTCCCATTTTTCATGCACTGTCTTCATATCCAATCGGCTTCTCCATTTTTACCATATCGGACAATGCTCATTTCTTGCTAGGAAATCTAGGGAATGTTAGATTGTTAATGTTGTACTCCTTTGGGAAAATCCATGCAGTCATTAATTTGCTGTTGGTTCAGGACAGTGTATACTATATATCTTTATTTTGTTTCATGATTTCGTCTCAAAGTCTTGCACGAGGTCCAAATAAAGTTAACTTGCCGAATTGTAACGGACACGGCCTTAACCGATATATCTTGATATTGTTTCACGATTTCATCTCCGAGTCTTGTACAAGACCATGAAAAAAATCGTTAGTAAATAATGAAATGTTACAAGTAACGGATAATTTAGTTACTAAGCTCATGTTTGAGCTTCATTTTTTAAAACTCGTTTTGGTTCAAACTCATTATCAATCACATTTTAGAGAAATAAAATAATTATGGTTGTAAATTTAACTTTTTTCTACTTTTTAAGCATAGATTCTTTTAAAAAAAGAAAAAAGGAAAAGCCATTTGTTGTAAATTTATTCTTAAAAATGGGCTCAAACCGGGCCTAATTCTCAATCCCCCAATATCTTGTACCAAAAATGAAGTTTAGCTCCGGGGCTTTTGGGCTCAATAAATAATATGGGTTTGCTGTAAAGCCCAAACTCCTAGTAAAAACCCGGGTCACCATAAATTTTGCTCTTCACTTCTCCAGGTCTCCTCCTTCAGATATCTGTAATTTGATCTGTCGCATTATTCACAAGTCATAACTGGATTTGTGAAGAAGAGGATGAAGAATATAGGGGAGAAGAACCAAAACCGTCAATGCTTCAGTCTTTATTCGCTCTTCAATCAAGGAATTCCCAATCCAAAAAGCTTCACTGTATTCTCGTACAATATTTTCTTTTCACCACAAAACAGCCCTTTTCTGTTACTAATACTTTACTTGAAAACCCTCAACCAGCCCCATCTTCAGAAACAAACCATACCCTCATAGATTTATCCTCTCTCAATTTCGCAGGCATTGCAAAAACAGTTATATCGAAGTGTTCGTATATGTGGCATACCGATAAAGGTGAGAACTTTACCAATCCTTCGTTTAAAGATTACCTTTTGAGACTATCTGCTATATCGCCTGACACCATTCGTAGATTTTGGAGAATTTCTGAGTTGAAACCGCAAGACGTTCTTGAAATACTACAGGGTTTTGAATTTGATGCTAGTAAGTATGAGATTGAGGTTAAAAAGATTGAATCTTTATGGGGAATTTTCAAGTTGGCTAGTGAGGAAAATAGGGGTTTTGAGCATCTTCCTCAGTCTTGTAAGATCATGGCTTCAATGCTAGTGCGAGTGGGGTCGTTTAGGGAAGCTGATTGCTTGTTGTCAAGTAGGGAAAGTCCAGGAATTTTGCTGGATAGTGAGATTTTCAGTTGTTTGATTGAAGGGTATGTGGGGGAGTTTGATTTAGATAGTGCTATTTCAGTTTATGAGAGAATGAGGAGGCTGTCTTTAGTACCATCACTGTCGAGTTATCGAGCTCTTCTTAGGTATTTAGTTGAATTGAATGAAACACAATTGGCTTTTCGTGTTTATGTTGATGCGTTTGAGATGGGGATGGGAATGAGCATAAAAGAAGAGGGCATATTCGAGAATGTGATACGCCTGCTATGCATAGATGGTAAAGTTCAGGACGCCAGAGAATTTGTTAAGAAAATTGTGACTTTTGGAATTGAACCCAGTAGTTCAGTTATTAATGCCATCAGTAGAGGTTATTGTCAGAAGAAGGATTATGATGATCTACTAAGTTTCTTTGCTGAAGTTAGGTTTGCACCCAATGTAGTGATTGGAAACGAGATTCTATTTTCTTTATGTAGAAATTTTGGTGTTGAGAGAGCAAGCTTGTACATGCGGAAATTGGAGCAAATGGGTTTCTGCCCTGATGAAAGGACGTTGGGGATCTTGATTGGTTGGGGTTGCCATGAAGGGAAACTGAGAAATTCTTTCATATATTTCTTAGAGATTTTGTCCAGAGGCCTGAAGCCCCATCTATATTCTTATAATGCTCTGCTGAGTGGGATCTTCAAGTCAGGCTTGTGGAGACACTCCCATGACATTCTTCAAGAAATGAATGATAGGGGAGTGACTCCTGACTTGTCTACTTTGCGGGTTATCATAGCTGGATTTTGTAAAGAGAGGCAGTTTGATGAGATGAAAGCAGTAGTTGGTGACATGGCTGAACGTGGCTTGATTAAAATCTCATTATCCGAAGACCCACTGAACAAAGCATTCATTCTTTTGGGGCTCAACCCATTGGATGTGAAGATAAGAAGGGACAACAACAAGGGATTTTCTAAAGCAGAATTTTTCGATAGTCTTGGGAATGGACTTTATTTGGATACAAATCTTGAAGAGTACGAGAAAACAATGACAAAGGTTCTTGATGGTGCCATGATCCCTGATTTTAACTCGTTTATACTCGAGAATTGTGGTAGCAGAGGTAAGAGTAGTACTTCAATTTTAATGATGATAGATGAAATGGCAAGATGGGGTCAAGAACTATCTTTACCTGTCTCCTCAAACTTAGTGAAAAGGCTTTGTGCAGACCCTTTTAGTATAAAGACCGTGGACAATCTCTTGAGAAAAATGTTTCAATCAGTCTACCAGCTTGAGGAAAAAACTTTAAATAAGCTTGTTCAGACTTATACCAAAAATGGATTTACTTTCAGGGCTAAGATACTTTTTGATGTGATGGTGCAAAGGCATCAAATGATTGAGAATAAAACATTTACTACCCAATTGATGGACCTGTGCAATAAAGGTAACTTGAGAGGCCTGAGTGATTGCTTGCTGCTTGCACGACAATATAATTGGACACCCAAGTTCAAGGATGGTATAGCCCTTCTCGATTGCCTATGCCAAAACAAATGGTTGAATGAGGCATTGGAGCTATTTGAGGCCTTGCTGATTGTCAGGCCTCAGATGATATCGAACACTTTTTACGCATTTCTTGAAAAGCTTTGTGGTGAAGGGTTCACTACCACTGCTTGCAGTTTGGTGGAACAATTCTTTAATCAGACCAATAACTTGGATCAGGCGGTTTACAGCAACCTTATTAGTGGGTTTTGTAAAGAGAAGAGGTTTGAGGAAGCCTTTATGGTTTGTGATACTGTACTTGCTAAGAATTTAACCCTGCCTTTGGATGTATCTGTTCTTCTGATTACTCAGCTGTGTCGGGGTAATAATTTTGAGAAAGCTCTCGCATTGAAAAATGTATGCTTAGAAGGGCAAGCTTCAAACTTTGTTCCTGTCCATTTTGCTTTGATGAGTGGGTTCTGCCAGTCGGGAAGGATTGAAGAAGCAACGAGTCTATTCAAGGAAATGCTGCTGAAGGAGCTAGTTCCGGATGCCGAGGCCTATAACATGTTGGTTCAAGGGTATTGTCGAGTAAACAACTTAAAGAAAATCATGGAGTTGCTTGGGGTCATGATAAGGAAAGACTTGAGCATCTCAATTCCAAGTTATCGCAATTTCATATGCTTGATGTGCATAAAAGGGAAGTTTCCTTTTGCACTGAACTTTAAAGAGCTTATGCTTGCTGAAAGGAACCTTCCAGACTCTGTTCTTTGTAACATTCTGATATTTTACCTCTTCAAGGCGCATAACACTGTCCTTGTGGATGCTCTAATCGACGAACTTCAAAAGAAAGGATTTCAATTTGACGAAGCTACTTATAATTTTGTCGTTCAAGGGTTTTTGCGAAGTAAAGATATTTCGACTTCTCTGCAGTATCTTACAGCCATGATAGGAGAAGATCTTAGGCCAAGTAATCGTAGTTTACGAGAGGTTATCAGTTGCCTTTGTGATAATGGGGAACTGGGGAAAACCTTGAAGTTGAGTCGAGAAATGGAATCAAGAGGTTGGAGTCACTGTTCAACCATTCAGAATAACATCGTTGAGGCACTTCTTACTAGAGGCGAGCTCCGTGAAGCAGTCGATTTTCTGGACAGGATGATGATAAAAGGTCTGATTCCCGATAATATCAAGTATGACTATCTAATTAAGCGTTTTTGTCAGCATGGTAGACTGGACAAGGCAGTCGACCTTCTAAACACAATGTTGGAGAAGGGGAGTGCCCCCGATTCTAGCAGTTTTGATCATGTAATCCAAGGTTTCAGTAATTGCCATAACCTGGATATGGCTCTGGATTTTCATACTGAGATGATATATAGAAACCTAACACCGAGCACAACCACTTGGAACATTCTTGTTTGCAGATTGAGTGAAAATGGGCGAGCTGCAGAAGCGGAAAAGCTGCTCTACTCACTGATCCAGTTAGGTGAAACCCCGAGCAAGGAGATGTTTTGCTCTGTAATTGACAAATACAAGTCCGAAAGAAATATTAGCAAGGTATCTGAGCTCTTAAAAATGATGCAAGAAAACGGTCATTCACCTGATTTTGACACCCATTGGTCCCTTATAAGTAACTTGAGCAACAACAATGAAAAAGATGAGAGCAAAAACACTCGAGGTTTTCTCTCCGGTCTTCTTTCGGATTTCGGATTCGCGCGGAAGCAACCTAATACCAAAATGGGGTGAGACAATAGACCGATCTGCCTTCCTTTTTTTTTTTTTTTT
>CAIGRO010279176.1:0-13950 GCA_903798355.1 Fraxinus baroniana | reverse complement strand
AAAGGTAAGGACGTTCTGTGTCAAAAAATCAAACGTAGGGACGTTTTCCACAAACAGAGGCAAAAGTAGGGACGTTTTGCGCCAATTACCCTTATAAAAAATCATACTACAACTCTATTAGCAAGCTAGAAGATATTTAAATCTCTTTGTTCATGAATCTTCGAAAGATTTTTCAATTTTCATATGAATTGGATTGGATTCGAAATCCTCTCAAGTCTCCATATCTCACCAGTAGCTCAACTTCGAAAACTTTTTAGCGAGATTGTGGGTTTTCAACACCTCGACGTTCCAAAATTCAAGTGGGATAACATCTAAAGATACTATTTTACCAAATATGTTGATCTAGATATTTTCTATATCTATAAAACACCTTGACCAACCAAGTATGTAAAGCAAACCGTGGCCTTAGATGTTCAAACCATGATGTGTTAGTGTGATTGTATTTTGAAGTGACATCACACGAACCTTCTGAGGTGTGTGAAACTATAAACCAGACTCGACACAAGGTGATGCAGCACAAAGGAGAAGCAGCAAGAAGAGGGGGGCCAGAGGGAATGGGGGGAGAAGTCAGAGAAGAAGCAAAGGGAAGGGGAGAAGATGGGGAGGAAAAGGAGAAAACGTGGCAGCCGTCAAATCTTAATTTCATTCGATCATCGTCTAACTCAACAACAATGAAAAATTCATTAAATAGTAAAAACCTAACGGGTTTGTGTCAACCCATTACTACAAGTCCAATAATAATAAAAAACGTAATTAATAAAAATAAAAAAAATAATATAAATCGTGACCTCTGCATCACAAGATCTAACGTAATGGAGCGATTAATTTGCATAGATTTTATGCAAGTTACGTGCCTCTACACTGCCAAATCAAGTTCGACGCTTTTTTTATGGCATCAAACAACGTACATTGTCAACAATGTCAAATTGACCTGTCACTACAAATTATTTCCATTTTTGTCTCGATATTTCACTAACAAATAGTTAGATGAATATGATCATCTAAAGTCCAAATGAACAGCATTATTTAATGATTTTTGTCGACTAAGTGAGGTAGAGTGGGCCAAGCCCAATGTCTGTCTGCATTGGATCTCATTACGGGCAGCACTCATGCCACCACTTTTCATCATTTAACGGCTATTTTTTTCGGTCGTCCATAATTCAATGAAAGCTGCTGTATGATATCGAGTCGGTGATTCATCCGTCAACCGGCCTCTTCACTCGACCGTTACAACCTTAAATAAATGAAAAATCTCTCACAGCTTACTTTCTCTCTCTCCTCAGCGCTTTCTTTTTCTAGCTGTATCAAGAATAAAAGGGGTGAAAAAGATAGAGCAAAATGACAGTGGCAAGCGCCGCCACAATCCGCTGCAAGAAAGCTGTGAAAATGGGTCTTTCGCTCTTCCGCCGTGGCTTCAATTCCTCCAAATGGTAATTAATTCTTTTATTTTTTCAATTTTGTAGTAGATTTACTTAGTTGAATAAACTTGGAAACTTTTAATTTACTTTCCCGAATATAAATAGCAAATCAATGGCGAAAATGGCGGTGGCGAGAATAAAGCTTCTGAGAAACAAGAGAGAAGCAGTTGTGAGGCAAATGAGACGCGACATTGCTATGCTTCTCGAGTCTGGTCAGGACGCCACTGCCCGTGTTAGGGTATCTTTTCTTTTCTTTTTATTTTCTCTGTTACGTTATAACTTGAATTTTTCATTTTTTTTCCTATTATTTTTCTCTTCTGCATAATTATTGGCGTTGTTGATAGAAATCTTAGGTCCCAAGTTGTAGAGGAAATGTAGCTCAAAAGGTGGATTTCTTGTTGGATGACTGTGTTGATTATTTTGAATGAATTTTGCTTGGAAAGGGATATAGGTTTAAGCGATTCTTCACATGAAAGTTGAGTTAATTTGGCTATGATTTTCAGAAAGAAGTGCCTATATGATCATGGCAGATTTCTGATTATAGGTTCTACCATAATTTGTCAAATCTAACATTAATCAGCCTTAGTTATAGTAGGATATATAGGTTTAATAGTCTTCTTATTTCCAATAAAGTCGAAGTTGTCTTCATGAATCCCTTTTTGTTTATTGATACGTGCACAAGAAGATGGAAGGAAGAATTTCCTACCGCAGTTGCCATGTTAGTTTTCACCCCTCCATCTTTTAACTTGTTACACTGACTCACACTTACGAGTGATTTTCTCTTTATGTTGCTCATGGTCATCTCTTTATGCTTACCTAAGACATTGTGTCGCTCTTATGGGTGTCTCTTTATGCTTACCTAAGACATGTTCCAACTACAAAACTGGTCAATTCCTTATCCTCAATCCTTGTAACCTCAACTTCACACTTGTACATCGTTCGTTACCATTAACTTTTATGGTATGTTGTCCCTTGCCAAGGTTTTGTCACAAAGTTACTATGTTTATGTAGGTCGAACATGTAATTCGAGAACAGAATGTTATGGCTGCAAATGAGTTCATTGAGCTTTTCTGCGAATTAGTGGTGGCCAGACTTTCCGTCATTGCAAAGCAAAGGTGTTATACAAAACCCTATTTCATTTGAATCATTAAGATTATTTACGTGATAAAATCTCATCACAATTTCACTATTCAGAGATTGTCCAGCTGATCTGAAAGAGGGAATATCGAGTTTAATATTTGCAGCTCCTCGGTGCTCAGATATTCCTGAACTGTTAGCAATTCGAGATGTTTTTGAGAAGAAATATGGGAAGGATTTTGTTTCTGCAGCTACTGATTTACGACCGAATGCTGGTGTTAACCGCACGGTATTTATTCCTACGTTCAAAGTATATTCTATGAATCAGATTCAGTTTACGTTCTAAATTGCTGAGCTAGAAAAATAACATGCTCTGTTTGAGATATGTCTTCTTTTGCAAATTCTTTGTTGCAAGTGACACTTCCATTTTTTTTTTTCATGTGTGTGCACGCGTGTAATTGTTTTCATTGTCTGAATTATTGCTTTCTGTTTCAGCTCATTGAAAAGCTCTCGATTAGGTCCCCAACTGGTGAAACAAAGTTGAAAGTTCTGAAGGAAATAGCGAAAGAATATCAGGCTAATTGGGATACAACAGAATCGGAGACCGAACTACTTAAGCCTCCAGAAAAGCCTATAGTCTCTCTCTCCTCTCTCATTCACACACACGAATACATGCACAAAAGCCATTAGGTTGCACCCATGTGATTAAATTTCTATTTCCACTTCACTTAATCTCTACTCTCTCTCTCTCTTTTATTTATTTATTTTATTGTTTATGTATTAGGAAGGACCAAACAACTTTGTAAGTGCCAGTAGCTTAACAATGAAGTCAATCCCTGAGAAATCTCCTGAGCCGAATATTTCAACACGCAGGTAATCTTTTTTCTAATAGGAGCATTTGAAACTAGTAATTTTTCTTTCAAACGTGAAATTTCACTTCAATAGTTGATGTTGAATATAAATAGCTTATTTTTCATCTTCTTACCCCTGGAAAAATAGATGCTTGAACGATGAACAGAGCAATATTGTGCACTATGAAAACCTTGCATCAGCTGCTGAAGCAGCTGCCAAATTTGCAAAGAAAGCCACTTATGCTGCTGAAGCGGCTGCCATTTTGGCCAACAGAGACATAAACGTGTCAGGTACTTCTCGTGCTATGAGTAATGGATATGCTGTCCAAAAGAGTATGAAGGACAGTAGTTTTGGGAATTCTCGTAGTCTCAGGGTTGTAGAGATGAGGCCCCATGATGTGGATGCTCAAAATATTCATAGAAGACATAGCTATAATATTCCATCAGCACATTCAGATATTAAGTACGATGAATCAGATTATGATGAAGAAATAGAGATGGAACCAACAAGTGGGGTTCCAAAGTTGGCCAAACAAAGTACTAATAGGGATAGGCACAGCGACAACTACAGTGCTCTAACTGGACATTCAGATATTAAGTTTGATGAGTCTGATTGTGATGGTGATCCATACGAGGTGGACGAGTTTATAAGAGGAACTAATCTACCACCCAAACTGCCTACACAGGAACAGTTTCCAGTGAGACGTGTGCATCCCAAATTACCTGACTACGACACACTTGCTGCTCGTTTCGAAGCACAGAAACACCGCAGACCACCAACCTGAATTCTTTTTAAGTAACTTCTGAATATAGCTTTATGATTTCTATGCTTTATATACAAGTTGTTATTCTAAAGATAATAGTATATATCAGTGTGAAGCTGTTTAGCTGACCACTCTGTATCATTTTTGTGTTTGAAATTCGAGTTTTCCACCCTTACAAGTATGTTGATTTTCAGTTGCATTTTTGTCTAACAATCTTCCTCGAAGTTTTAGAAATCAATTTTTTTTTTTCCATTTCTAGTTAGTCTCTCATCGACGTAGTTTCATGGGGCCCAAAGTGCCATGTCATTTTTTACCACGTTGGACTAGTTACAACGAAGAACGGGATAATTTCTCTTTTGCAAGTTCTTAGAAACTTGATTTTTTCGCTGAACTGTAGCATGTGGTGGAAAGTTGAAGTTGGTGTTGACAATGGACAGGAGAGGCACAACTATATGGTTACATTTACTGCAACCGATGAATAGAATAGACAAAACTTGAAGTTGACTTCTTATTTTGAATTACTTTCTTGTGAATTGGATGCAAAAATTTGGGAATTGGTAGTGTCTATCTTATCTCTATGATCATTGCGGAATACTTTTTGACTTGAAAAATATGTTTGATATATAATACTGAACAATATTATTTAGGCTGTGTCTGGAGACATTTTTCCAACCAAAACTGTGATTTTTTGACCGTTACTTGGCATGTTGGGTCCCACCATTGTGAGTGTAAAGTCAAAAATGTCATGCTTCGACGGTAGAAAAAGCAATGAAAATCTAGAGAAAAATCCACACCAGACATGCTCTTAAAATAGTTATGTTTTATTTCTTTAATTCCGTCGATAGTAAAATAAACTCAATAAAATTAAATATTACACAGAATGTAAAAATAAATCGATCTGAGATTTGCTTTTATGCAAAAAAAAAAAAAAAAATAGTTTTCATTTTCTTTCCGTTTATCGCAAATCATATGGTAATTTTTTGGAGAATATATAATTAGAAAGTGGGAATTTTCTTTGGATTTTTTCGTGTAAAATATTTTATTATGTGAATGTGTGGTTGAAAATAAGTGTGAAAAATAAATTACAGTAGTGCTTCTTGTGCAGAAGAATAAGCAACATAAATTCACCAGAATAGACTCACATGTGGGTCCTGCGCCTATTTTTTTAAATGCACAGTTGGGCCCACTGTTTGTGTTTATTTTAGTCAATTTCTGTTGCTTCTTCTAGGAATAATTGTAATATTTATAGCCATAGCGACCCGGTGAAAAAATAAATAAATAAATATTGGACTGACATCTAAATAAAGGGATTATTGTCTTGTAAAAATCCTCACCGACTTATTTCAATTTAATGTATTGATCAGATAATTTATTTTTGAAAATATCATTCAACTTTTCAAGACAAAACTCCAATGGCTTTTGACTATCTCCAGCAGGTTGGATTCGAAGAATATACTAATTTCTTATCATGTCCCTAATCGATGTATATCCCCATTTCAATTATTTACTTTTATAATCCAGATATAAATTATTTAATCTCTAATTATTGCTTTTTTGAATTGGTTTTTTCACAAAATAATAATATTTTAATATGTGTACAGCGTTACCGATTTGCCGCATACAGTGAATGTTTATCTTGTGGCAGCTTGTGGTCATCCTCATGTTGTCCGCAGTCCGCGTCTATACACGTGAATTCCACGTCACCCTTTTGGATTGGATAATTTAAAATATCCTAAATTATAAATTAATTCTACGAAATGTCAAAACTTTGAGAATTTCTATGCACTCCAATCTAAAAATAACTATAGTTTGCAACGGATTAGAAAAAGCACTATGTTTCTCTTATTAGAGTAAGAGTGTTAGGACCCGTTCGATAGAGATTAAAATTGAATTAAAATTGAAAAATTAACTGTTATTGTTGTCTTTTATTAGACGAGTGGGACTCAATAACGGCTATATTTTCAATTTTAATTAGCTTTTAATCACTTCCGAACGAGGCCTTAATTTGAAATCAAGAATGTCTCATCATGACACTCGCGTATATTTTTTAACGATATTTTAAATGATATTTTTTGAAGATTCCGTGATTGAAAATGATGGATTTACGTATAGAATATTTCACTGTATGAATGTGATTGAAAATGATCGTACAATAAAAATTAAATTAAATTAAAGGTTGTCAAAAAATGGCTTATATTATAGATAAAAGTTAAATTTTTATTCATCGAACTTTCTGAGTCAATAGTGTTACGTGCTGAAACGAAAGATGCCTCGGTCGTTGAAGCATCATTTAACGTAGAACCATAATACTTGACAAAAATAAAAAATAAAATTAAGGCCTGTGATTAAGCCTAGATATGACCAAAAAGCCCCTAAATAGTTCTATAAAAATGGTCATTTGCACAACTGAAAAGGGTTTAAAATTTAATATCCGAATTTCGACTATCTAAAGTTCACCTCGAATCAAGGCAAAGTTAAGAGCCAACATTCATGAAAGTTTCTAAAAAAATTTATTCAAGAAGCACATTCTGTTCAATGCAACTCTGAAATATCCCTCTATTTTTTCCTACAAAATTTGGCTCCTAAACACCAAAAAAATAGGAGCAAAACCTCGATAAAATTTCGTTAGAAAACTTTTCGAGATAATATAGAGAGTTGTCTTGCCATTAGTCCTAAAGTAATGTTACAGTGATTATCATAGTCATTCCATGTTGCATATATTTATTTATAATGAACGACAACTGTAGTTATCTTACGTGACATATATTTAATCAATTAATTTATTAATCGATAATGTTAACTACAGATGATTGAGTGAGTAAATACACGTCACCTGAGACGGCTACGGTAATTTGCTTATGATGANACTACTGTAGTTATCTTACGTGACATATATTTAATCAATTAATTTATTAATCAATAATGTTAACTACAGATGATTGAGTGAGTAAATACATGTCACCTGAGACGGCTACGGTAATTTGCTTATGATGAATAATATTACTCTAATCGAATTTCCCAATTTCAAAATAATAATAATTTCGTTAATCTCCACGTGCGGAGCACATGCAGTGGAACTATTCAAATTTCCATTTTAATTTTTTTTTTCTTAAAAGTATTCATTTTTCATCATTAATAAAAGGGCGCATCTGAAACTAAATTCGCACAAAAGGAAATTCTCTCTTTCTCTTTCTCTCTCTTATATTCTCTCTCGATCAATCTCGATCTTCACATCACACACAAAACAAATGTACTAATCATCATTAACAAACGTTAATGATTAATTAATCAAGCAAAATCTTCATTTTCTCTCTAGAAAACTAGTTTAATTTCGGATTTAGTGTGATCCTGTAAAACTATAATGGTAGCTATGGATGATACGGAGAGTTGCGGCAGCCGAGCCACGGAGCCGGCATCCCCAAAGAAGAGTAGCCAGCAGAGACAGCGGCTCGAAGTTTTTCACGAAGTGCTCAGCCGGCTCCAGGATTTGAATCACGAAGAAGCGAAACTACCAGGCTTCGAAGACCAGCTATGGCTGCACTTCGATCGTCTTCCTGAAAGGCAATCTTTTTATGTATTTGTGTTAATTTTGAGTTGGAATGATTGAATCTTGGAATGCATGTTAAAAGGTTTAATGGGTCGAAGCAATTCAACCTGAGATTTTACTCTTAACATGCCCTTTGGCTTGATTGAGAGTGCAATTGTGTAATTCCACTGTTCATTTGAGCTCTGATCAAATTACTAATCTGGTAATTTACTGCTCATTTGAGGTTTAGAGAATTACCATACCGAGTCTTTGGTTCCATGTAAATAATTCAACATTTAAGCACGTCTAACACTGATTAATTTTTTTAGTTTAATATTACTTTTGAATTGAATGGTGGTGATATGTACAGATATGCATTGGATGTGAATGTGGAAAGAGCTGAAGATGTACTGACGCATAAAAGACTGCTGCATCTGGCGGAGGATCCTGCTAATAGACCTGCCTTCGAAGTGCGCCTTGTTCAGGTATACAGAAATTTTCAGAAAAATTGAGCACTTCTTGCTTGTTTATGATGCTATTTCCCTCTAAATGAAAAAGGATTGCATCAGTTCTGCCTGCTAAATGATCATTTTATAAGATATGGTTTTTAGGTTGAATATTGTTGTCATTTAAATATTTGCGCCAAGCTATGGTTTGGTATGGAGAAGTTAATATACCTCTAATAATTACCATATACAGGTTCCTCCTGCGTCTGATGGAAATTCAGCAGATGCCGATCATATGGATTCTTCAGCAAATGAAGATGGTCAAAGTTACTCTAGTCGTTCTCCTAGCCGGCAGGGGTAGTTCCTGATTTGTGTGCTACTCGTTGTCTTACTGTTAATTTTTCTTCTTTCTTCTTTTCCCCAATTTGTATTTCTCCCAATATATTTTAATTTCAGCTGCCATCTTTTGCATTCTCTTTCCATCCAGAATCCATCCTCCACCTACCTTTGGTTCAGCAGCAAATCTTGAAGTCCTTGCCTTTCACGCTAATGGAAGTCATGACAATAATGCAAATAGTGATGTCAATTCAACTTCACGAACTCCTCGGTAAAAATTTGAAACAGTTTACTTCGCTCATTAGCTTTTGTATACTGTAAGTTTTTCTTAATGCAGGGACTAAAATATGGTAAACACAAACTTATCTAACTGTTCGTCTTGATGTCGCCTTTGAAATCTGTTTGTAGAAACTGGAAAATGATATTCTCGAATCATGACATTTGATTGAGAAAATGGGGACACTGTCTTGCATTCTAAAATGTTCCTTATCCATCTTACTCCTCCCCCTCGTCCATTTGGAAAAGAAAACCAAAGAGAAGAATAGACTAACAAAAGAAAGAAAGAAAGAAAAAATCATATTGCAGTTATTATACAGGATGACATCTGAATTTAAAGATAAAGGTGTGTAGTAGAGGAGCTCTCCCTGACCATTGAATCTTTTTTAAATCTCCAAATCTTAACACCAGGTATAAACCAGACAAAATAGTTAAGAGCAATAACTCAGATAATATACATATTACTGTGGTGCAGAGTCATGGCTGGAAAAACTATTGAAGGCTCTTATGATAGAAATAAAACACTATTTTTTCACTCCTTTCTTTCATTTGTTTTCTCTTTTATCCTCGCTAGCACATTATCTGTTGTTTTTATCATCAACATATACCATGCTAATGTCTTTCAATTCAGTATATTTCCGTGTTCCTTCTCTAGGCTTCAACCACATAATAATTTCTAATTTACATTATGGAGTATTTTTAACTGTGCATAAGCATTTGTTAGTTTAGTTAAGATATTGTTTAGTATTTTCTACTTCTTTCTCGTTTTCGTCTGATATTTTCATTCTTTTCATGTTTCTGGTGAATCATCATAATGGGCATGTGAGTTAAATGAGATGAACAGCACTAATCGTTGAGGTTAAAGCACTAGAAATTTATCTATGAATTCATTCTCGTAAATGATTTTTTTTTTTTTCCTTTCACGAAATTGTTTGCTTTTCCTGCTGGATTCAATACTCGTGTATATGTGATATATCTATTACACGGATAAAATGATAGGCATTCAAATAATTGACTATCAACATTTCTAGTCATTAGTTGTGACATCGATGTGTTCTTGTTTCTGTTATCTCATATTACCAATGATGTTTTAGAAATGGATATCTTGCAGGCCCATGCACGAAATCACTTTTTCCACAATCGACAGGCCCAAATTGCTGAGTCAGGTTGCAACTTCATTTCTTTTCTTTTTCCAGTTCATCTTCATCTTTTTTTCCTGGTAAATATTACAGCATAGGATTAGTATTTTAGATTACTCCTCAGTCCTACCTACCCCTGGGAAGATAGAGAACAACAAACAAAAAGGAAAAATGCTCTCTTCTAGGCACTGGAAAATTATCTGCTCCCCCATTTGAACATGAATAGGATGGCTTAACATTTGAGGACATTCAGGCTCCCTTCCGAGTAATAACTTTTCATTTTATTTGCCCATAATTACTACAACACTTAAGAGAAAGTTTGAAATTAAAAACTGAAATAAGTCAAATGTAAATTATTGCTCCAAAACCTCTGGCTGTCCTGGATTGTCAAACCATGTAATTCATATGGAATGGAGGGAGTATGGCACAACTAAATTTTAATTTGATGCCTAATATGACCTAAACTTTATGTGCAACGATTGAGTTTAGGTATTTGGTGGGGCAGAACCTGGGAAATATTAATAAGAATTTTTTTAAAAAGTTTTTCATATTATTATCAGTATCCACAGTGCTGATTTTCTACTCAAAAAATCAATTAATAAATCTTTTTTCAGCTCTTGTGATAGATGGGATAATGTAGATAAAATAGACCTGAAAAGATGTCGGCAGAACACTGGCCTAATGCTAGTACTGATTAACTTTCAATATTAATTGATAATAATTTGTATCATTGCTGCTGCTTACGAATGGACACTGAAGCATACTTTGTAGAATTGTTTAACTGTGATGCTCATGCTTTGAACTTGTTGATAATTTCTTAAGATCAAATGCAATAATTTTTGAGAGAACTGTAACTATGAATTTCATAAATTATCAAATGCTGATCCTTCACATTACAATCATATTTCTCCTGTAACCTATATTTGACTCCTGATCTGCAGTTGACTCTCTTACTTTCTGAGATTGGTCTGAACATTGAAGAAGCCCATGCCTTTTCAACTACCGATGGATTCTCATTAGATGTCTTTGTTGTTGGGGGGTGGCCATATGAGGTATACTCTTCCCTTTTATATATGAAATTGAACCGCTTTAAACGTGTGGGATCCTTAATGCGGAGTTCAGTGCATTTCTGCTTCCTTATTTATTTTCCTATTGTAAACAGATTTTGAGCTTCATTTATGTGTTTAGATGTATTAATATACTGCCTTATTTATTATGTATGTCATATTAAGTGCTTGTTTTAGAAAACTTATCGACATTATAATTAAAAGGTCAAACTCAAACTTTTAACCATATTTATTAGGATCCACAACTACTCCCCACTTATTCACTACCCTTTTCATTTCTATCAGATGCCTACTGTCCCCCACTACCAAAAGACGTGGAAACCTTTTTATCTCGTCAGCTCCCCTTACTTCACGTCACTTCCTTGAACTCGTTTAAGGAAATCCCAAGTGCACGGAAAAATGGCGTCGACGCTTTTTTACTTTTTTGTTTAATTTCCGGTTTTTTTGGTGTCGTAGGGGAGGGATTGACCTTTCTAGCGCATAGTCAGTCGTACCGGCATGGCCCCACTGATTTGTTTTCGATCGGAGCATCAAGCAGCGTAACCCGGTTCTTTTCAGCAACTTATAAACAAATCAAAGCAAGCACTAAATTTATTTTGCTGTCTTAGAGGATGATCAAAGCACTTTGAATCCTTTTAATGTTCAATCCTTTATCATCTTTAAGTTTTCTCTGTATTCTTTGGGATCAAGGTAGTTGTTCTGGATGTACAAGTACCAGTTCTTACTGTCTCATTCTGAAGAACATTTTCAGTAAGAGAATCAGCTTTAAATATACTACTTCCACCATCCATCCTTCTTTATTTCAAATTGCTAGTTTAACGTTGTTGAAGTTGACGATCTAATTTGTTTTAGTTTGTATTGCCATGTGATAAAGATAAGAAACATTGCGATTACTCGCTTGAGAAGTGGTTCTGGTAGCCATACATCATGAAGTTTAGACTTTCAGCATTCTTCATTTTGTTATTTAGTTTTTATTAATACTGAGTTTCATACTGCAGTGAAATACTTGAAGTAGTTAATTTCATGGTATTCTGATTTTTCTGAATGTTTGAATCCTCTCCTTCACTCCTTCTCTTCTTCTTAAATTTATAAATAGAGAAATAAACAGAAAATGCTGTGAATTGTGTTAAACCCCAATCATTGCCAAAGAAAATATCCAGAAATTTAACATGGAAGTCAATTTTTGTGCCTAAAGTTTGCTTTGATGATCCAAGCTTTCTGATGTATAATGGGGAAGAGGAAGAGAGAGATTGAAGAAGAATTGAAATTGGGAGAAAAATGAAGGGAATTTCTATATTGAATATCACTTATTCAATTGTCTAAATTATTCAAAATTGTTAGTACTACCTACACTTCAAATCCCTGACAAAATCGGAAAGTTGACAAAATAGCCAAATAGAAGATTTCTTAACTTCAAGTTAAAAGTTAAAACTAATAATCATGATAATCATGTTAAGCAAAAATTTAGAATAAATCAGAATCTATTTCCTCTTATTATGCCTAATATAAGTGTTTTTCTACAATGGCTCCAATAAATCTCCATCACTTTGCCTTTTACAACCCCAGGGTCCTCCTTGCTTGGGGCCTACTCCTAAAAGTAGTTTCACATTTTAGTTGCACTTCGACTTATTACTTATTTGCTATGGGGGTCCCCAAAGCACCTTTCTTAAAATGCATTTGTTATTCTATCTCCTCCCTAATGATTCATGTTATTGTAAACTGAATACATGCTTCTTGGAAACTTGTAGGAAACTGAGCTGCTTAGAAGTGAGGTGCAAAAGGAGATCTTAAAGGACAAGGTATATTTTCCTATGACGGAAAAACTTCCACATGATCTCAATTTTTGGTTCAACTGGCTACATGCTGTTATGCCATAAGTTGGTGAATTACATTGTCTTTCTTTATTAACTTTTTTCATTTTTACCTATACCCGGATTTTCCTGTAACTAGTTAGCTACAGAAGCCCAGGTCTGTGCATTTATGTCTTGATATATGGCTGCTATTCTATGATTTATGGAACTACATTTTACTCGTGTATCTAATTTTATTTCCTCTAAGTTCAGCCAGAGAATGAGAATGCTATAAATTGGTAGGTAGGCATGATTTTCTTTTCCAGAGTGAGTTTTTCTCGATGCATGGCGACTTTATTTATGCTGTTTGCATGTTCCAGCCGCATTGTTGCCTTGTGTAATGTAATTTCATGTAATGGAGACATCTAAAATGAAACCTATAATTCTGCTATGCTGATGGACCCTGAAATGAGAATTTTGGTTTTGTATCAGTATTTATCCTTTCCTATAGTAATAAAATGCAATTGTTTAGGAGGGCAGTCTTCATAAACTTATAAAGAATACAAAACTAGCATCTTCATATAGAATTGCTTTGATTTTGTTTGCTCGGAGCATTTCTTCTTTGAATTTGGTGTATACATGTATAACCTCCATCTGGAGTCATGAGTTTTGCAACAAATCTTAGAAGGACCAACTTCCTGGACTTTTTTTCCTGTGGAGAAGGAGAAAATGTTCGGTGTCATTAACATAAATTGGTTGTCTAGCTCCGTTAAAAATTACGGATCCTCTATGCTATTCAAAACTTAGTTTAGTGGATCTAAACCAGTTTCATATCTCTGACTACATTCTACTCAACTCATTTTTTTCCCATTCTTAAACGTCTTCTTTCTATTCCTTTGGAGTTTTGAGTTGGATTCAGTTCTGTCGAATTATTTAGTTACCCAGTTTTTAGAATACTGCTGATTCTGATGGCAGTAGATCTTTGTTTTTGTAAACGTTTTGCATTGATTCACAGTGTAAGTATACAATATTGCTGTATGTTCTACCAACATATAACGATGAAGTAACAAGTGACCTGTTTTGGAATTCCACTCTGTTTTTAGATTGCTGAAAACTCATTTGGTTTTATCTAGAAGTACCTTGAAATTTGAATGTGTTTTGATGGTATAATTGTTTGCTTTTCCTGGTGATACATTGTTTATGGATTATTTAATTGAGTACTTGCTGCATGTCAACTTAAAGGCTAAAGTTATTTCTTCT
>CAIGRO010279165.1:0-10735 GCA_903798355.1 Fraxinus baroniana | reverse complement strand
GGCATTATGAATTTCTCGTCATGCCGTTCAGACCGGCAAATGCCCCTGCAACCTTCCAGTCACTCATGAATGAGGTGTTTAAAGGGTGCCTTAGGAAGTTCGTTCTGGTATTCTTTGATGACATTCTTGTGTACAGCCGCACGGTCAGGGAGCATAGGGACCATCTTAAAACAGTCTTGCAGGTGTTGGGGGACAACCAGTTATATGCAAATGAAAAGAAATGTCAGTTTGGTCAGCGGGAATTGGAATACTTGGGGCATATTATCTCCGCCTCTGGAGTAGCAGCAGATGAATCCAAGGTGGCGGCAATGAGAGATTGGCCAAGGCCGAAATCGATTAAAGAGCTAAGGGGATTTTTGGGGCTCACTGGTTACTACCGCCGGTTTGTAGAATCATATGGGAGCATAGCTTGGCCCTTGACTCAGCAGTTAAAGAAAGATAGTTTTGGATGGATAGAGGCGGCAGAGGAAGCGTTCAAAAAATTGAAAGAAGCAATGATGACAGTACCGGTTCTGGGACTGCCAGATTTCACACAACCATTCGTGTTAGAGGCCGATGCTTCAGGGTATGGAATAGGGGGCAGTCCTCATGCAGAATCGCCGACCCATTGCATTCTTCAGTCAGACACTCCCTCCACGAGCTCGCTGTAAGTCAATTTATGAACGGGAGCTTATGGCCATCGTCTTGGCTATACAGAAATGGAAGCACTATCTGTTGGGTCGCAGATTTATTGTGCGAACGGATCAACGTAGCCTAAAATTTTTGTTGGAACAAAGGGAAGTTAATCAAGAATATCAGAAGTGGCTGACTAAGCTGTTAGGGTTTGACTTTGACATTGAATATAAGGCTGGGCTGGAAAATAAAGCCGCAGATGCGCTTTCTAGAGTGGATGCAACCACAACATTACTGGCATTAAGCGTACCTAGCACTTTGGAGTTGACTGAAATCAGGAAGGCAATAGAAGAGGATACAGAGCTAAAGTTGGTGCTATCGTCCCTGCGAAGTGGACAAACCAATTTTCCGGGGTATTCTTTGTTGCGAGACAATTTGATGTATAATGGCCGACTCGTGTTACCCAGGAACACACAGTGCGTACAGATGGCCTTACAAGGACATGACAGTAAGGTTGGAGGGCATGGGGGTTTTCTGAAGACATACCGGAGGGTGGCAGAGACTTTTTTTCTGGAAAGGAATGAGAAGGGATATTCGGGCTTATGTGGCTGCTTGTGTAACATGTCAACAGCAAAAGTATTCTACCTTGGCCCCGGCGGGACTGCTCCAACCCTTACCTATTCCAGACCAAGTCTGGGAGGACATCTCAATGGATTTTATCGAAGGACTGCCAAAATCAGGAGGGGTCGACTCCATTCTAGTCGTGGTGGATCGCTTAAGCAAGTATGCCCATTTCATTGGCCTCAAGCACCCATTTTCAGCCCCATCGGTTGCTGCCGTGTTCGCTAAGGAAGTGGTCAAGTTACATGGGGTACCCTGTTCTATAGTTTCCGACCGGGATAAGGTGTTCATGAGTAAATTCTGGAGTGAGCTTTTCCGTCTACAAGGGACGTCATTGAAACATAGTTCGGCCTATCATCCACAGACCGACGGTTAGACGGAGGTGGTCAATAGAGGTTACGGTGTTTTGCATCGGGGAAGCCTAAAACTTGGTATCAGTTTCTACCTTGGGCTGAATACTCCTACAATACTTCCTATTACGTATTGGCCCAGCTCACCCCTTTTCGCATCTTATATGGGCGCGACCAGCCCCACTAATTCGTTTCGAAAAGGGAACCACAGCCATTTCGGCTTTGGAACAGCAAATGGAGGAGAGGGATAGAGTTTTGAATGAACTGAAACTACATCTCCATAAGGCCCAACAACAAATGAAGCTGTCAGCAGACAAACATAGAAGGAATGTGGAATATTTGACAGGAGATTGGGTGTATGTGAAAATGAGGCCATATAGGCGCAGATCACTAGTGACTCGCTACAATGAAAAATTGGCCCCGAGATACTTTGGGCCATTCGAAATTCTGGCCAGGGTGGGAAAGATGGCTTACAGATTATCACTACCAGCTGATACCCGTGTTCACCCTGTGTTTCATGTTTCGCAACTGAGAAAAGTGGTAGGAAATGTGCCCGTCACTTCTTCCCTGCCCCTGCAACTGGGGGAGGACTGGGAGCTCCTCGTGGAACCAGAGGTGGTTTTGGGATTCAGGCAGCCTAAAAACGGAACAACTAAGGCTATGGAGGTCTTGATTCAGTGGAAAGGGCTATCTCCTATGGAAGCAACTTGGGAACCGTTCGATCTGATAAACCAGCAGTTTCCTTCTTGACACCTTGTCGACAAGGTGACTTCATTGGGAGGGGTATTTGATAAACCCCCAATTAAATTTACATATGCCAGACGTAGCAAAGGGGCTAAGCAAGCACATGAAGGGAACCAATCAATTGACAGCAGGGCATAATAGTGGCCTATAGAATCAGGTGGAGTCAGTAATTTGTTAAGAGTCACAGTCATTTTTGTTAGAGTCAGTTGGGAGGAAAATGGTATAAATAAACTTGTAAGGGTAGGAAGAGAAAAATGAATACTGAGTAAAGTAGAGGGGGAAATTAGTCTCGTGTCTTTCCTGTCATTCTTCTTCATGTTCCATTGTTTACTTTTATTATAGTAATATCAATATTATTCTTCAGTTGGGAATCTGTTTCTTACCGGTGTTCAATTGAAGAAAAGAAAAGCCATGTAATACAGAAAAAAAAAGGTTAAACATTTCCTTCCTCTCTCCAATGATGAAAGGGGCAGGAGAAACTAACCAATGCAGCCAGCTCCGTGGCCAAACACTTCCTTGCTCTCTCAACATAGTCGCGGGCTTCATCATACTAAGATTCAAAAGAAGAAGAATAAGAATGACATTTTATATTAGTTCTTTCAATAAACAAGAAAATAAGTTGATGGGATATACCTTTCCACGACGAACTAATAAAACAGCCCTGAAAAATGTCCCATTGCTACTCCCATCACCAGTAGCAGCAGTATTTCCCAAAACTCGAAGCTTGGTTTCATCTCCATCATCAAGTCGAGAAACATATTCTGACATCTGATCCCACTCACCCATGTTCCAGGCAGCACTAGCAGCCTGGGTAAATAACGTCAGGCACTTAGTGAAGGAATGGAACGAAATTAAATTAAACACTCCCAAGGTCCACTAACATTATCACCTCAAGTTGTGGAATGGGCTTTTAGAATCAAGGGTATCGTAAATAAAAGTAAGAATTATAGTTGATTGCAATAAAAAAAACATATAGAGGGTGTTTGATGCACATTTTTTAGGAGTGCATTTTTTTTTTTTGTGATGTGATGGTGAATATGTGGTTGAAAAAGAAATAAAAGTTACTGATGTGATGGAAAATATTATTTTATTGAAGAATTCGTTGTTGAAAATGAGTAGAGAACGAAAATGAAAATGAGAATGTGGCTCAAACAGGGCTATAATTGTTGTTTATTGTTTACTGACGAGTTCAATATTTGCTTATCATTATTTTCAACTGAAGTGCACTCAAATATTTTATGCATTTTGTTTCAGTGTTCTAATCATCATTCGAGTTAAAATAAGGTCACATGCGTGAAAGGATTATTTGAATTTAAAGGTAGTTTGGAAACGAAAGGTAACATATTTTTTTCATAGCTCTTCTAGAGTACCCATTATTTGAAAGCCAAAAACAAACCATTGGTGCCATTTCCAGTCGAGCAGCAGGCTCAGCAGGTGTCCAATATTCTTTGCACAGATTATTAAGCTCTTCCCACCGAGCAAGAGCTGCGAGGCATCTCATCCGCCCTAACAGAAGCACAAAAAAATAAGAAAATAAATTATCATTTCTGAAGATCAAAAGTTTATAATAAAGGGAAATAAAGCATGGATTCATCAAAGACGGGGATCAGTACAATAAATACCAGAGATAACCCACCAGCACTCGACAACAAGTAGTCATATAATCCACTCGCAAATTGATAAAAAGAAGCAAAGACCTAGTACAATCTATGTTGCCTGGACTCAAGAAGGGTGTCCGATACTAGTATATACCTAGGAGTCGGATCCTTTTTCCCTAAAATCTAGGATAGGGGATGCAGCTAACGAGGATTCAAAATTTAGAGAAAGGTACGTGTATACATCTTATAAACTTAAAATTGCTTTAGAAATTTACATACTTACAATTTCAGATGAATTTTTAGGGATAGATATTAATATGTGAAATTATAATTCTTTTAACAAATTAAATTTCAAATTATAATACTTCATTTGAAATTTGAAATACAATTTAAAATCAGTTTAAATACAATAGCTGGGATAAAGGATGTTCTTTTGGTTTAAGGGATCTAAGAAAGATCCCATGCCCTTATCCATGTCATGTGTGCCCGAAACATGTACTTCCTCAAAAATGGAGAGTCCGGGCAAACATAGAGTACACTGGACTCCGCTATATAGTGGAAAACTAATTATGTATAACGTATAATGCATGGACACTCGTACTAAGTCATCATGTTTGTGCCCAAAACGTGCAGTATCGTGTCAACCCGAACACTCAACAAGCAACGTGCCCTTATCCAACTTTATATATTTTTAAATTACCGACACTCAAGGTACGTACAACTACTAAAGTATATTCAAGGCACAAAAGGAATTAAATTAATTAGGTTTCTTTAATTTTAGCTTGTGTTATATTAGGTTTATTTCGTCAATTGATTTCTTACTAAAATTAGATTTGTTGAGTTTCCTATTTAACATGGAAAGTGTTTAAACCTCAATAAATAGATGGTCAACAATTTGTTTTACTTACACCTTGATTATTGAATACATTACTACCCTCTCTCTCCATCTCTCCTTAATTCATCGCAATTCTCATAAGTTTCTGATTGTGGATCTTTTAACGAGCATCTGGTGTCAATTTGGTATCAGAAAAAACTTGCTCGAGTTCTTTTCAGCAAGGAATAAATGATTCCACGATTTATTCCAAGGCACATGAGGAATTAAAATAATAAGGATTTATTTAATTCTAGTTTGTGTTAGAATATGTTTATTTTATTATTAGATTTCCTACTTAAATTATATATTTGTTCGATTTCCTACTTAGATTACAATTGTTTAAGCCCCTATATAATAGATGGTTAACACTTGGTTTTACTTGCGCCGTGATTATTCAATGTCACTTTTATCGTGATTATTCTAGCTTCTCAGCATATAGATTGGGTGTTGCCTAGACGTATAGAGGACGTGTTGCGGTTATGGAGGAGAAAACTTCGAGACAAGGATAGCAAGCTGGTTTGAAATTTTATCCCGGAATGCATTATTTGGTGTGTGTGGAGGGAAATGAACAACCGATACTTTGAAGANTGGTTTGAAATTTTATCCCGGAATGCATTATTTGGTGTGTGTGGAGGGAAATGAACAACCGATACTTTGAAGACCAAATACGGACCACAGAGCAACTTAGAAAATTATTTTTTTCTGACTTTGTATACTTAATTTAACGCAGCAACGAGCACTCCTATAGAGGGACTGCCTAACTTCATATCTTTTTTTTCTTGCTTAAACTGATAAATACCCTCCTTGTGTATTATTTTTGATTAATGAAATTTCCTGATTATTTATCAAAAAAAAAAAAAAATTATCACAAGTTATTGCAGATTTTTTTACTAGCGATAATGTCAATTTTGGTAACAAAGAAATAACTAGGTGGAGTCCAGTTCTTCTCAGCTAGAGATGAATGATTAAAGTATATTCAACGCACAAGAAGTATTAAATTAATCCAGGTTTTTGTAATACTAGTTTGTTTTAGATTAGGTTTACGTCCTTAGTTGTTTTCCTATTCAAATTAGATTTGTCACTTAGGACTGGATTATTTAAACACCTACAATAGAAGGTTAACAATTGGTTTTACTTCCACCATGATTATTGAATACAATTTATGTCGTTATCCATGTCTGTGCAATTTAGTGTAAACCTAACTAATGGAAGTACTTAACTACTCCTAAGAAAAACTTCCGCCATTAATGAAGTAGCTATACAAATAAACACCACGTCACCACTGATGAAGTTGCAAACATTTTCATGCATCTAAACACGAGCAAAAACTATATCTTTGTGCTTGTTGGTTGGTTTCCCATACAAACACAAGTTTTTAGAACAACAATCAAATAAATGCTTGATTCAATGAATGCAAGGGGAAAAGTGTGCAATAAATAAAGGTTTCATCTAGTGAAGGAGGAAAAGCATCCAAATAAATAGGTGATAATTATATGAAGTAACTGATAAAGTCATCTTTTCCATTTGTCTTGAAATTGTTGCTTAGAATAAAAAATCCAGTAAACAAGACAAAAGAAAAAGTAAAACATAATAGCTATCAATTAGTTCTCAAGTGTGAATTGAGACACAAACCTAGAGTAGCATCTAAAGCAAGATGTTGAGTCACGGCTTGAGAGGCTTTGGCAGTGTAAGCTTTGAGAGCATCATCCCACCGCTGAAGTTTTTCATACCTTGATCCAGCAGTTTATATGATAAAAGGGATTTTCAAATGTACTTGAACCACACGCATATCAGAATTTTATTATGATAAGGAAATGGTGGAGTAACTAAGAGATAGCAGAGGTACCATGACTCCTTCAGTTGAACTCCCAAATGTTGTTGAGCATAGGTCAATATCCCAACTGCAGCCTAAATACAGAATAATAACCCAGTTAATGACAAGATTTGGTTTGCAAAATAAATGGGAGCATGAGGCACACGCTAACAAACAATGACCTCGTGCTGATGTAATTGATTATTTATATGGATAAGTGCTTCAACAACAGCAACAGGGTTTGCTTCCATCCTATTTGAGCGTGCACCTTCAAATTCCATCTCTTTGTAGTGCAGAGCCTTTGCAAATGCACGACACTGAAAAAAGAGTTACGGGAATAACAAAAATTTGTTAACGAGGTAGTGTAGGCACATAGTTGTAAGTAGATTTCCCAAAATTGCCTTCAGGAAAAGCCAACCTTTTCTGCAAGAGCACCAAGTAGACGGATATCTATAGGAAGGGGTCTTTCATCATGTTCCATAAACTCAGCCTGGAAAAGTCATTTTACATACTGATCAGCAGAATCAAATAGGGAAAAAATTTCGCCCAAGGTTTTGATTTCATCGTCTCCAACCATTTCAAGTGTTAATCTCATATAAGCCAATCATAAGCCAAAAATTACTTACCCATTAAGCCTTTGTTTGATTCCCATTTTTTTCAAAATATATTTCGCTCTCCTTTTCAACCACACATTTTTCAATAAAATAATATTACACGAAACCCAAAACTTTTCCTTATTTTTTAACAACACATTCCCTATCAATCTACTATTTCAAAATGCATTCTAACCCAAAAAAATAGGGCTCAAACATGCCCTAAATGATACAAAGCTTGATTATGCGATCTTCGTGCCATCTGTACCCAATGAATTTTTTTTCAAGGTCAAAACAACAAAACTGCATGAATTGAATCTTTGGCCCAAGTTGTCAAATTTGTCCAAATTCAAATTTATGCCTGGTTTAGTCAGCTCAATCCACAAGTTCAAGTGAACCAACCTAGCGAATAGACCTTTTCAATGAATAACTTCATACCCAAGCGCGGACACCCTAAACGGCATAGGTATCAGCCATGCAAGACTGAAAATGTACAATATTCTCCACTTAAGGTAAAAAATGAAAAAAGAAGCCATACCAAGTTCAGAAGTGTCGCAAGTATTTCTGGAGGTATGTTTGGAGAGGAAAATGCCATTTCCAAACTCCGTACTACCTGTCGCTGACTAGACTCGTGCAGGTGTGACCAGCAGCTAACAAAACCGGCTGCAAACAATTCCCTCCCAACAAACGGCTGCAAAAGCACAGTATTAGAAACCTGATAATAGGGAAACAATGCTTGCCTGTTGGGTTGTGATTAATGGGTTTGGTGGAGAGTACAGGATAAGATGGAGGAGGAAAGCAAGATAAATGTCAGAATCCCTGATAGATACCTGCAGTTGTGCAAGTTTGGCACAAGTTCTTAAAGCCGGTGAAGGTGATTCCTTCAGAAGCTCAATGCTAAAATGCCTCATCCACTCTGCCCAATCCTCTTTGGTACTTCGCTGAGAAGCCTCCCCGGCAGTCCGCAATCGAACATCATTAACCTGTATGAACTGCACAGGTTAATAGTCCAGATCTCTCTTTTATGAAAAAAAAAAAAACCACGTAGAACAAACTTAGAGCAAACCAAATCATATGTCCAACATCTTAGTCATAGTAACCCAGAGAGAGAGAGAGAGAGAGAGAGAGCCGCATTAACAATATTCAATTCATCTATGGTGGTTTAACTTTTCGATTTTATCCAATAAATGCATTAATGAGTAAAAAGAAACAAAGTTCAATATCCAAGCAACAAATTTGTATTCTTAACACTAGTACTATTCAAGAAGACTTCCAACATCGCTGAGGTATTAGACTTCTTTTTCTGAGTATATCGTCAGGACGCATCATGACAAATATTCTCATTTTCTAGACGCAATTGAAAACTCCAAAAATCAGGTCCTGGGATCAGTAATAGGCACAAGATACTGAACTTTTATCATTTTAGAGGTGTTCATAAGAAAGATTAAGTAGCAGAGTAATATGCTAAAGTTGAAATCATTTAATGTTCAATAATTGACTCAAACAGCTCATAATCATCAAACAGAACACTTTCCTGGGCAATTCAAAATGTGTTATCAGCAATGGCTCGTTTACACAAACTGTTTACGCTACTCAAGAACAAAACAAAGTACCTGATGAGTTTTATGTTGTTTCTGCATGTCAGTACCCCCTTCACGGTGATCATTCTCTGTATCACCTAAAGGGTCACTAATAACCTCAACAGGCAGCCTACGACTTAGTCTTTGAGCAGATGTACTCCCCGAGATCAGTGGCATCCGTTTCTGCAAGCGACCTTGAATTTCTTCAAATTCCTTGTGCTGGTAGACAGAAACAAACACATGAAAATTATTTACAAATTACAGAATTTCAAACTATGGAAAAGAAAGTGAGATGAAACATATCAAGACAAAACAATACTGGTAAACGATGCTTCAGCAAAAGCTTATGGATGGATGGGATGAAAATAGTGAAGTCCTCCCCAAGAGCATGAGCTAAACAGCATAATGCATCGACAGGATCCTTTCTAAGCTCATCATTTTTTCTGCAAAACAGATATTTAGTTGAAATGTAAGAAGTTGGGATAACTATGGAGTAGATTCAGCTAATTTAGTTTTACAAGAAATTTACAACGACCTTTGGTTTGGTAAGTAAATGTATTAACTTTTTATCTATCTTAAAAAACTCGTACAATTATATCAAATGATTCCCTCTTTTCTATCTACAGATGAGCTATGTGTTTATCCAAGGAGTGAACATTTTAAGGCATATATTTGTCAAAAGAATGAAGACCCAACACATCCCCATCACCCAATACTTGTCAAGAGATAGGAGAGCAATGAAACACTTTATGCTCTTTTAGCATTGTAAATCTGCCAAGCATCTCTAGAGGAGATTTTGTTTGATATTTTTAGGGATTCCTAAGTTCTAGCAGCATCCTCGTCTAAACTTCTGCTTAGAGTCTGGGGGATTTGGAGGTACATGGGACAGTAAGAGTTCGTGGAAGTATACCATCTGATGATCACATATTGACAGGTAGATAATATCTCACAATCACAAATTGACAGCTGAGTGCTATTGCGGAAGGGTGCTATTCTTAGCTTCTTTATAGACGAGTCAGATTGCTGTATCAGCCGTCAAGCTTTAAAAGATGCTCAACATGCTAGCAAAGCATTAGCTGTCTGATTTACTTAGATTCTTCTGTTTTCAGATTATGCAATCAAAAACACATTGTCCTCTATTATGTACTTCGTTCCTTCTATTAATTAATTCTTGTTTATCAATAGAAAACATAGTTAACCTATGAATGCTAAAAGGAACTTCCTTTATGCAAACTTATATCTGTAATTGGCTTCTATCCATTGTGTAGAAATGTAAAAGAGCAAAACAGTATGCTGATAGCAGACCACACATGCCATCATCTAACATATTGCCGTCAGTCACTCAACAATGTTCCCGAAGAATATTTGATCGAGTGCTGGTCAACCCTTTTAGGTGTGAAGTCATGGCAAACACAAGGTATATGGTGTCCAAGATGGTGTGTCCTCAAAGGGAAGAGATTTTGTCTCTTTAAAGTGAGTTTCAAACTGCACTTGTGTTGAGGATCAAGAGAGAAATCTGACCCATCCAATACTAGTTTCAAGTGATGCACCAAAGCTGATATGTGACCTGTAACCTGGTGAATATAAAACCATAAAAAAAAAGTGATGGATAATTTTAAATATATTTTTCCAAGGCTTTCTAGTCAAATGAAAACTGATACAAATTTAAATGCTCACCTGCACGAGAGGAATTAATCTTGTCAGGGTTTTAATAGCAGCACGTTGCACATCTACTGAAGCATCCACTTTAAACAATCGAATAAGTGCAGGAAGAAGTAGATGCATATGCTCATCCAATGTCCCTGCAGTGTTCAAGTTAGAGATATCAAGCAACGTGAATAAGATACTAATGAAGCATCCAGAATGACCAAACATGAATCAACTGATACTAACCACCAAAAACTTCAAGCGTGTGGAGAATGTCGATGACATAAGTGTAGTCATTAAACC
>CAIGRO010279156.1:0-11249 GCA_903798355.1 Fraxinus baroniana | reverse complement strand
ATTTTCCATTAAACCTAAAAACACTGTATCGATGAAGTGTAACTCCGAAGTTTCAGCATCGTCACATGCTATAAATATCTCCTTGGTAAGTTGATGAAGTCATCCTCTATATAAGGTCCATTACCAATTTTGATCAAGTATTGTATAAATTGATTCTCCAATATTATTTTTATATGTAATATTAGGTTTGAAAAAATTTAACCGTATTAGTATTTTTAAGCCCTTGTTTGGCTCCATTAAATTAAAATTTATTTTTCTCTCTTTTCTTATCAACCACGCATTTTTCAATAAAATAATATTATACATAAACTTAAAAACTTTTCATTCTTTTTCAATCTCACATTCTTCAAAAAACTATTATTTTCCTCATTAAGATGTGAAAAAATGGAGCCCAACCAGGTGCTAAATAAAATTTATATATTAATATTAATGAATGTAATAAAATATGCCAGTTCAAATTAATTATATAAGTAGTACTGTTATAATTTCTTTTAATTGTATATAATATGTTTTTTTAATTGCGTACTAATAATTAGTGAAAATTGTGTTTAGTGAAAATTAATTGACTTAATTTTTTAAGAATAATGATATTTATAGTTAAGACTACCGGTAGTCTTCCTATATGACATACATGTGTCACTTTGTTATTTGATACATCAATGTGGTAGTTTTTATTACTTCATGCATCAAATAATAAACGGATACATGTATGGCACATAGGAAGACTACCGGTAATTTTCACTACGAATAACATTACTCATTTTTAAAACAATATTAATTATTAATTATCTTATTTAGAGGAAATAAATAAATCAATTGGTATTCCATAGTTAACCTTTGACATTCCGTAATGAATTTTATATGTAGTATTATTATAATTTCTTTTAATTGTATATAATAATATTTTTATTAATTGAGCACTAATAATTAGTAATAATTTTGTTTAATAGAAATTAACTGAATTAATTTTTTAAAGCAATAATAATTATTAATTATCTTATTTAGAGGAAATAAATTGAGACTTTTGGTATTCCGTAGTTAACATTTGGTATTCTAAAGTGAATTATATATAATTGTATACTAATAATTAGTAATAATTGTGTATGGTGGAAATTAATTGACTTGATTTTTTAAAGCAATAAAAATTATTAATTATCTTATTTAGAGGTAATAAATCGAATAATTTGATATTCGGTTTTTATCTAAACTTAGGTATATTCATATGTAACTCACAATTAAAACAATTTTTAAATAGGTGTAAATAACAAATATAACATATTAATGCAACCTTTCAATTTTTACTTTTATTTATTTTTTTTGTAAAAAAATTGAGGTTATATTGGGCATATATGTAAATATGTAAGGGCAAAAGTGGTATTCAAAAATTTCTCCTCAATTCCCACTTTTAATATTGTAGAAATGGGAGTTGTTGTTTATAAGCGGTTTGAAATATTAAAAAAATAAAAATGAATGATGAATAAATGTGTAATATTTGTGAATTTCATGAAATATACGTGGATAAGAAGTGATTTGCTAGTTTATAAACAAATTATAAACGGTAGTTAAATATGAGTTGAAAGCGTTTTTGGAAAATGTTTATAAACAATTTAAATTATAAATAGATAAAGTGATGAATATGTGAATAATACTTGTAAATTTTACAAAATGTGCGGATGATTTTTACAAATTATAAATAGTTTTATAAACATTAACCAAACATTTTTTTTTTTATTTTTTGTTGAAAAAACAATGTAAAACAAAAGAGCTTTAACATCCAAAATTTTGATTCAGAAACAAATATGTGTTTTCTTTGTTTTTACTAGAGCGTAAGTCCCATATAAGTCAAAATAGGACATTAAAAAATATATTAAGAAAGAAGAATAAAAGAAAACATATAATCATATTATTTAAAAACAATTTCAAAAGTTGTTACTTTTAAATTGTAAAGCTTAATTAATATCGCTCTTCGAAATCAATACACTAATCGACCTTCGCGATGAGATCGCCATGGAGTTGGAAGGTGAAGCAGCACAAAACAAAGAATTTAAGCGAAAACCTTAAAAACGCAAATTTTGGAATCCACAAAATTATGAAAAATTAAACTCATGAGTTTTATTAATGAAGGATAATAAAAAATAATGAGATAACCCTTTATTTATAAAAGGTTTACAAGAAAACCTAGTTTAATAGAACTAAAATTAATGAAAACCTAGTTTTAAAAAATTAGAATTAAAAAAGAATTTGAAATAAACTAAATGACAAAAATAGCGTTAAAACTTTAAAAATAAGTTTTCGAGTCCTAAACAAACTTGGATGGCCTAAATCTATCGTACATCATGGCGCAATGATGAGTATTACTTGTATCGTCGTTCTCTTTCAGGAATGCTATTATGAGCCCAACCAAAATTCGGATGTCTTGTCTGCACTATTACTTTTGTTTTCCATTTTGATCCAATTCTTCAACAATATGTTCTACATCAGTCCCTTCTACCTCCAAAGAACTCGACCCTGAGTCATAATCTAGATATAAAGGCTCATCATCTTTATGAAACTCATACAAATCTGTCATATTGAACGTTCAAGAAATACCTATTAAAGCTAATAAATCAATAATGTAAGCATTATTATTAATCAGCTTAAGCACTTTGAAAGGCACATACTTTCTTGGTTTCACCTTGTTGTAAGTACCAACGAGAAATATCTCCTTTCACATAAATATTATCGCTAATTTTCCTTCCTGAAATTGTTTGTCCCGTCAATGTGAATATGTCATTGCCTTATATATTGCATTAGTCTTCTCTAATTTCTGCTTTACTTCATCACTGACTGATGGCACCTTTTCTGCCAGATGTTCATCAGCAACACTCTTACTATTGTTCTTAGACAAACTCACCAAATCCACAACATGGTAAGAAACCTCCGTATACACAATAGCAAATGGGGACTTACCTATAGCATAATGAATCATGTTGTTGTATGCAAACTCGATATGAGGTAGTGCAAGATCCCATTTTTGGGGCTTATCTCCACAAACACTTCGAACCATATTTTCTAGGGTACGATTAGTGACTTCGATATGTCCATCAGTCTAGAGATGAGCAATGCTGCTTCGATTCAAACTCATCCTAAAAAACTTCCATATTGTAATCCAAAAGTGTCCTACAAACTTTGTATCCTGATTTGATGTGATAGACTTGGGAACTCCATGCAATCAAAGAACCTCTTTGAAAAACAGTTTGGTAATATGTGATGCATTTGAGGTCTGATGACAAGCTACAAAGTGGGCCATCTTGGAGAACATGTCAACAACTACAAAACAGAATAATCCCAGAACGAAATCCATAGCAAGATCTTGCCATATGCCCTGAAGGACAGGAATGGACATGTATAACACGGTATTCTGCACTGACCCTCTGTCACCTGACAAATATAACATTTTTTGACTGTAATTCCAACATCTCGCTTTGACTGTGGCTAATAATACCTAGCTTCCAAACTGGCTATTGAACAAATCAGTGATATAGAAATCTGTCACTACTTCACGACTCACATGCTTGCTCCAAATCTCTTTAAAGTTGGGATCATCTACATGCAGCTCCTTTAGGCACTCAGATCTAACAATTTCCCGAATTAGTGTGACTAGCAGCAAGACACTCTACTAAGAGCATCGACAACTCTATTCGAACTCCCAGATTTATGTTTAATCACAAAAGGAAGTTTTTAGAGGAAAGTCACCCACCGAGCATGTGTTCTGCTGATATGTTTTTTACTATGAATAAAATTCAGGGCTTGATGATCAATAAACAACACAAACTCATTTTGTACAAGGTAGTGTTCCCATTGTTTCAAAGCTATCACAACTGCATATAATTCCTACCCATAAGTATTCCACTTCTGCCTAGCATCACTTAACTTTTTTCTGAAAAGAAAGACATGGGTATCTTTTCTTAGGAAAGGACAGCCCCAATATCTACATTACTAACATCACACTCTACCTCAAAGATCTTCTCGAAATTTGGCAAGGCTAATATTTGAGCTATGCACAACTTTTCCTTGATGAAGACAAAACTCTTATCTTGCTCTTTTCCTTAACTGAATCTCCCCTTCTTTAAACATTATATGAGTGGTGACACAATAGTGCTAAAGTTCCTGATAAATCGTCTATAGAAAGTTGCAAAGCCATAGAAACTCCTTACTTCAAAAACTGTTTTTGGTGTGGCTAGTCTCGAATTGCTCTTATCTTTTCTTCGTCCACATGTAGACCATCTTCACTAACCACAAAGCCTAAAAACAACAGCTTATAAGAACAGAAAGTGCACTTCTTCAGGTTGATGTACAGCTGATTTTCCTTCGAAACATCTAGGACTTGCCACAATTGAAATAATAATCTTCTTTGGACTTGCTGTAAATGAGTATGTCATTGAAATAAATCACAACAAAAGACCTAATGAAAGGACAAAGAACCTAGTTCGTCAATCTCATGAAGGTACTCGAAGCATTTGATAGTCTGAATGGTATAACCAACCATTCGTAAAGTCCATCCTTACTCTTGAAGACAGTCTTCCATTCATCCCCAAGTTTGATACGGATATGGTGGTAACCACTTCGAAGATCTATTTTTTAAAAGACCTTAGTACCACCAATCATGTGTAACATGTCCTCCAACCGTAGAATGGAAAACCTGCATTTTATTGTTATCTTGTTGATGGTACGATTGTCAACACACATATGCCACTTTCCATCCTTCTTTAGCACTAAGAGAATAGGTACTGCACACTCTCCCTTATAAATCATTTCCTCAACAGCTCCTCAATCTGCTTCCTCAGAATCTCATTCTCCTTTGAACTCATTCGGTAATGTGGAAAATTTGGAAGGCTAGCCCCAGGTACCAAATCAATCTAGTGCTAAGTATTCCTCATAGGAGGTAACTCACTCGACAGTTCATTAGAGACCAAATCTTGTACCTCGGGTATAACACTCTCTTCTTTCTTATTTGCAGTAAAATGCCCGTTAACCACCATTGGATAAAAACAATTAGACTCCTTTACAGATTCTACAATCTCTTTCTCATTATTAGTAAGAGTAAGGAAATTCAATGTTCATTGTTGGGTAGACTTCTCCGACTTTTTAAGAGAAACCATATCGATCTTATGACTATCCTATCAAAACAGTACCACATTATCATGCCCTTTAAGAGTTGAATGCACATCAACTTGCCATGGACGACCCAATAGGATATGGCAAGAATCCATGTCTATGACATCACACATAATCACAATCTTATAATGCTTACCAATAAAAACAGGTACTTTGCAAGTTTCAGCAACCTGAACAGAAGATGGTTTGCACATTTTCACATCGATTGTACTACATGTACATAATAGATTTACATAATGGTTTGCACACACACATTATGTGATGAGATATGATTGGATCATACTTCACCCAACCAAGGGAAAAAGGTTTAGGATGGTTTGTAGTAGATAACTCCAACAAATTCACCAACCTCTTAGACACAAAATTCTCATAGCTTCCGTTGCCCACAATCACTTCATCCATTGTCTCCGGCTCCACCAAAGTGACCTGCTTTCTTTCTAGGCAGTTGTTGGAACAATGCCTAGGCTTGTGGCATCTATAACAAATATCTCATGTAGGACTAGCATAGGGATTTACATTTTAAGGTGCATTTCAGGTTTGCCCTTTATTTTCAAACAAAACACTGTTATCAACATTGCTCATGTTGGAGTTGGCTAGAGTTTGTAGTTGGGCCTTCTCTTTTTCCAAAAGGAACAGACAATGATGGTTCTACAGGTGGGAAAACTCTCCTATAGGCGATCTCCCTATTATCAAATTCCATTATGAGGCCTTTATTCCCATGTTAATGGTTTCATACAACATCCAAATATTCAACTACCCAATTCTATTTTGAAGAGCCACCTTCAAACCACCAGTATACTGACTACCTTTTTGATTTTCAGATTCTGACAAATTATTTCGCTCTGCCAATCACATAAATTCGTTGGTATAGTCCGATACTGTGCAACTGTCATGCGTGTACCCCCATGTACATACGATACAAAATCTATTCGAAATTTGCAGGTAGAAACCGACTTATCATATACTACTTCATCTTTTTCCAAGTCCGAATACGACTATTTCCCTCTTCATCCGAGTAATTCTATAATTGATCCCACCATACTACTGCTTTCAATTTCAAATGGAACACCACCATCTTAACCATCTTGTCCTCTGACACACCTATAATTTCTAAAAATAGTTCAACCTCCATCAACTTCCAAAAAGTCCTCGATTTTTAGGTTACCAAAGAATAGAGAAATATCTGCTTTAATTCGATAATCATTAAAGTTATTTCAATTTTGATGATTACGCGACAGCGCTTCGAACTCCTCCTCTAACTCTAATTTACTTTCTTCCACTGCATGTCTCATATTATTTCCTTCCCGAACCATAGGCTCAGCGATCTATTCATTATTGCTTGCTTGTTGTTCATTCTGCCCATTGTTTCCAACGTCCCACAAAAACAGTTGACGAATCTCTTGGATCTGAGTAATAAATTTGTCAAGCCGTCGGTTTGTTGCGTCTAAATTTTCCCTTGTAACGATTCGTCGTCCATACTTATGAATCAAAGATATAGAGACAAAAAGTCGGCTCTGATACCACTGGACGTAGCATGAAACAAGCAATTCAAGCGAAAACCTTAAAAATGAATTTTGGAATCCACAAAATTATCAAAAATTATCAGAATTTTATTAATGAAAGATTAAAAAAACAATAGGATAGCCCTTTATTTATAAGGGTTTACATGAAAACCTAGTTTAATAGGACTAAAATTAATGAAAACCTAGTTTAAACAAACTAAAATTAAAAGAGCATTCGAAATAAACTAAATGACAACAATAGCTCTAAAACATTAAAATCTATTTTCTAGTCTTAAACGAACTCGGATGGCCAAAATCCATCGTACATCATGGCGTGGCGATGAGAATTACTCATATCGTCGTCCTTTTTCCGAAATGCTAGTATGAGCTCAAACCGAAATTCGAATGTTCTCTCTATACTGTTACTTTTTTTTTTCCCATTTTGATCCAATTTTCTAATAATATGTTCTACCTTAGAAGGGAGACAGGAAGCCCCCTCTCGAGGGATGTCGGGGACAAAGTTTCAGACCGAAATTTCATTAAAAATAATTTAAAATTTTGTGTTCCTATGAATTTCAGTATCAATAAATAGGGTTGTGGCCAACCCAACCCAAACCGATCGATTTGGGTTGGTTTTAAAGTTGAGTTGTGTTGGAAAATCAAATTCGAGATTGGGTTGGGTCTTGGGTTATGAATTAAAACTCAATTTAACACAATCCAACCCGATGAATTAAATAATTTAATACCTAAAATGGAAAAACCTAAATAGACACAATAATTAAGACAAGAGAAAGATTTAAAATGTACAAACGTCCCATTTTTTTACATGGGCTGATTGATAAGAATGATATGTACAAATGTGAAATAATTTGATGATAAACTAAAAATTAAAGATGTGATAATGAAGTGAATAAATCCCAAAAAAATATAAAAAGAAAATGTTTCATAGTTTCAAACTCATTTATAAATTAAATTCAAAAAGAATTCCGTATATAGGTTTAAAATAACGGAGAAATTTTCAAGTGGTTTCAAACTTTAAAATTGTTCAATTCAATAAAAAATAATTAGATCCAACTTGAATTTGGTCCAAATCCAAACCAACCAACCCAAATTTTATCGAATTGGATGGGGTTGGATTTAAACTAATAATGGGATTGATTTAATTTAATGGAAATTACACAAAATCAAAATTTTAAAATTTCAATTTCAAATTTTAGATATAAACTTTATTTAGACAAAAATTAAATATTAATTCATCTATTTCATCTATCTTCTCTCTCTAAATTATAATTACTTAATTCATCTATTTCATCTATCTTCTATCTCTAAATTATAATTACCCAAACCTAAAACCATAATTTTATCATTATTCCCATCTTCTCTCTCTCTTCACCCACCTATTCTCTCGTCTCTCTCTCTCATATCTCCCTCGTCGCTGCTGCGATCGATGATCGACGCTGCACACAACTGATGCCGACGACTCGTCACGGCATAGCGGTGACGACTTTCCTTTGTGCGCGGTAGTTCTTCTTCTTTTTTATTTTTATTATTTTTAATGCGATGGTTAAGTATTGTGTGTGGTGGTTGGTTTGTGTACGGTAGTGGTGTGCAGTGGTTGGGTGCGATGCTATGATCGGTGGTTGGGGTTGGGTGTGGGGGTGTGTAGTGGGTGGTGTGGTGGTAGCGACGATGAGATAGTATCCGTGACCAATTATTTGGTTGATTTGTGACCAAGTATTAACGGTGGATCGTGATCGGGGGTGGGATGTTGTGTATGTGACCAGTTATTTGGTTCATTGTGACTAAATATTAAAATGTGACCTTAAAATTCGATAATTTTTGACCAAGAAATAATGTGTTACATAAAAAATTGTTAATATGTGACCGACAATTTGATAATTTGTGACTTATAATATTTGTGATTTATAGTCGATAAATAAATTGTGACGTATAAATTTTTCATTTCTGATCGATGAACAAATTGTGACCTATAAAATTTTTGAATTTTGACATATAAAATTTGTGATTTGTGATCAATGAATAATATGTTACTTATTAATTTGTTAGATTTGTGATCGATGAACAAATTGTAGCCTATAAATTTTTTTAATTTTGACAGTAAAATAATTTGTGACATATAAAGATTGTGATTTGTAATCAATTAATAATATATGACCAATTATATGAAATTTTTGATCAAATTATATGTAAGTGTGACCTTAGTATATTTAATTAATTAATTTATAAATAAAATTTGAAAAAGTTTGAGATTTGAAATTTTAAATCTAGATCTCTTAAATTAAAAATTGATGAAACTTAACATCTTAGTTATTTACCTTTCCTTTCCTTTAATTTGATTTTATATCCAACCTATCATATTAACCCAGCCCAGCCCAACCCTACCTTAAGAAAGATAATATAAGGGAAAATTAGGTCACATACTCTAAAAAGTAATCCAATTGGATTAATACTCTTAATTAATTAAACATCATGAAAACCCGTATTAAGTACGTTCTAAATTAAAATAAAAACTATCAGTGCTGCATAAAATGGAGCCGCCTCCTTTGAAGCCCCAAAAATTTCGGCCAACCACCACCGAAACAACCGGATCACCATACCGTTGGAAAACTCTCATCACCCTCTACAATTCTCACCCAACATCTTGCTTCAAACTTACCAGAACCAGCCGAAAATTTAAGCCAAAAACGGCTAAACACACACCAAAATCTGGTCGAAAACTTGACTTCTGGCAACACCCATGTCATACCTACCCTACAAGTCGATCAACNCTCATCACCCTCTACAATTCTCACCCAACATCTTGCTTCAAACTTACCAGAACCAGCCGAAAATTTAAGCCAAAAACGGCTAAACACACACCAAAATCTGGTCGAAAACTTGACTTCTGGCAACACCCATGTCATACCTACCCTACAAGTCGATCAACTTCTTCATGGTTCACCTACAGATGTCTTCATAACAACAAACAAAACTGTAAATCCAGATTTGCAGAATTTTTTCTCCACAAAGAACTCGAACCCTGCGATCATTATTTCTGGCGCCGTCGATGCAACCCATGGTTGCGGACCACCACCGCCTCATCATGGTGCATCCGATGAACCTATAGGTCATATCCAATTTTCTTTATGAATCCTAATTTGTGATGTTCCTCTTCTGCAGAAATCCACAGGCACGTCCTTCTTTTGGCCAATTAATCACCCGCCTCAAGTGTTTGCAATGTTTAAATGTACAGGAAACAAACTCGTGTAAATCCCCATTGATGATGTAACAATATCTGAGAACTTGTGTAGATGCAGAGTGATACACAAAGTTGGATTGGGGATTGTTGGTTGATTCCATGTTCAGACTTGGCACTGAATAGAACAAATATCCTCTGTGTCAAGAGCTCCACAAAGTGCGGCTGGGAATGCCATTGGAGTACTAGCAAAGCTGGTAATAGTGATTTGTGTATGCAGTCCTGAAATGGTGAGAAAAAATTATAAAAAGGCATTTTCTTATTAGGTTTAGGATTGATAAAATATACTTGTGCCATTCATTTGTAATAATGTTTCCATAATTTCAAAAAAAAAAAAAAGTGTCTTTATGAAAATTCTAATAATAGACAGTTGGAATGTACATAGGTGATTCGTGTGGTGTATGTTTTCTACATGAGACGAGTTTATTTTGTGAAAATCTATATGTAGTTTTCTCTGGTGTTTCTGGTATGAAACATGTAAGATGTGATAATCTAAAAATCAACCTTTTCGCTCCGACACTCTTCGACTTCGTCATGGACAGTTAGCCAATCATGTGTAACTTTTTTTGCCACTTTTTTTTCGTTATACTTGGTGATTGTCACTTTTTTTTTTTTAATTTGTGTAACTTTTTTTTTTAAAAAAAAAATTTGTCAAGTGTTTGTCACTTTTTTTGGAATGTGTGCAACTTTTTAATGTGTTATTTTTTAAATTAGTCACTTTTTAAAATTTGTGTCACTTTTTAGTATGTTTGTGTCACTTTTTTTTTTAGTTTGTATCCGTCTTTTTAAAAAAAGTGACAGAAAGTTTTTTAGTGTTCAAATATGTCCACCATGTGTTTGATGAAATGTCCAAATGATGGAATCTTTTTTATTGACAAAATTTGACAAACTTTTATGCATTCTATCTTCCCAAAGCTAAATGTGGAAAAATTGTGGTATTTGTCACTTTTTTGAGTTTGTGTTACTTTTTAGTATGTGTGTGTCACTTTTTTTTAGTCTGTTACTTTTCTTTTAAGTTTGTGTCAATTTTTTGAGTTTGTATAACCTTTTGAGTGTGTATCACTTTTTTTGAGTTTTGTCATTTTTTTTTTAGTTTGTGTCAATTTTTTTAAAATGTTACACAATATTTTTTACTTTCAAAAAACTTTTCACATAATTTTTTAAAACATTCTTAATTTTAAGAGTATTTTGTTAACTGTCCCATAATATAATGTCAAAGAACTGTCAATCAGAAGGGTAAAAGAATTCTTGTAAGTTTAGGATATTCAGAAGAATAGATTATTAATCGTCTAGAATTCAGGACTATTTATCCCTAGGGCTGTAAATGGATCGGA
>CAIGRO010279111.1:0-26980 GCA_903798355.1 Fraxinus baroniana | reverse complement strand
TTGTATGTGGCATATGGAAAAGAACTTAATATATTGGAACAGAGCTGCTACAACTTATCGGATTGAAGAGTTTCGAAGACTTATGGGTCAGATTCGTATGGTCAGTGCAAGATTGTAATGGTACTTGGAGCGAGCAGGTTTTTCATTTTGGTTAAGAGCACTATTCGGTGGCCAGGGGTATGATATTATGACAAACAATAATGCAGAATATCTGAACTCGATGTTAAGACATGCCCGTTTGTTACCAATCGTGTGCTTTGTTGAACACATTCGGATTACTATGCAGAGGTGGTTTGTTGAATGTCGAACGCACGTAACCGCATGAAGTACTGTATTGTCCTTGAGGATGGAGAGTGAGTTACAGACAACATTCGAAGCCGGTACTAGCCTTCGAGCTGATGCATTGATAGACAGCTTAACACAGGTTAGAATATCCAATGACACAGACATGGTAGACTTTTTCGAAAACACATGCAAATGTCGTGAGTTCCAGCTAAATTGTATGCCTTGTGTTTATGTAACTCATGCTGCTTTCTTGAAAGGTACATAGTTATACAATCTATGCTCTCCTTACTACACATCGAAATACTGGAGGGGTACCGACAGAGAAGCTATGTATCCCATTTCACGGGAAGTGGGCTGGGTTGTTCTGAACGAAATTACAAGTACTCCTATTTTGCCACCCGTTGTGTGTTGTCCTCCAGGGAGACCACCCACAAGATGTAAGCGATCCAGATATGAGTCTACTACACGACTCAGGAAGTGCACTCGATGCAGTCGAGTTGGTCATAACCTGACAACATGTTCCCACCCCATTGCAATACAACCAATGTAAAATAGGTTTATCTCTAGAAGTCGTTGAAGTAGTATGTTAAATGTCCCCAATGGCACCGTACAATATGAAGTTATGTCATCGCTTTATACTCCTTATGGTTTGCAAACGTTATTAGTGTTCATGTTCGCATATTATCGTTTTCAACTTGCATTAATGTTTCGAACTTACTTAAACATTCAACATCCATTATCGTTTGTAGACTAACACATATATTACGTTCACAACTAAAATATGGATTCATCAATATTACATTGCATGATCATTTGACATTTCATATGTCGTTCCCAACAGATTTTTACAGTGGTTCGCGACAGTTGGGATGACTACAAAATGTAACTACACATCAAAATCCGACAGTTCATCTGTCGTTCTCGACATATTGTTCTTGTCATTCTCAACATTTGGCATAGACTACAAATTGGAACTACACATATGACCACTCCTGACAAAAGTGACTACAAAAGAGCTTGACATTTATTCATATATACACAACCAAGTGCAACTTCCTCCGACCTCATTCGGTGTGGACGGTTGAACTTTCTTTGGCACTATCGTCATCAGAATGACAGAATCATCCCCAAAGGTATGCGAAAAATATGTCAAGGGTATGCGACACATATGTCGAGGTCATTGACAAGCGAAAGTGTCTCCACATCTATGCCCACATTATTATCTAAGGCTTTGAAAATACCTTCCACTATTAGAGCAAGCCCCAACTTGTATCTATCAGCCCGTAAGGTCGACGACCAAACACATGTCTTATCTATCTATGCATAGAAAATCTTGTCCAACAATTTGAAATACTTATCCTTCAATATGCTTTTATCCATGACTCGCTGGATCAGATCATCCTCCGGAAGGATACCACAATGTAGCCCTGTCACCACAGCGCACTCTTGCAAGCCAAACCTACAGTAGTGTCCTTGAACGTTGAACCACAGGTCATACGTCTTGTTTGTTCGAATGGTTCTAAAGACAAACTGTTGGATGAGTTGAGCTAAGAATTGGATGTCCGATGCGTCAGCCAGGAAGCCAAGTGAAGACTCTCGAAAATATTATCGTTGGTGCTCATCAAATAGCTCCAAAACCCTAGACACGTACTTGAGGTTGCTTCGCTGGAAAATATGTGCACGCAACTGTGCGTCTTTCGGAACAAGATATTCGAAATCCATGGTCCCTGAAATGTATAAACAAAAAGAAAAGGGTCATGTTTTCATAATTTGTAAGCGTTGAATTCAACTAACAAACATGCAACGTAATCGTGAATAATCAAAATACGTGGATCATATGACAAGAGTTAACTAGTCACACATTAAAACACTGGACAATATATTTCTATAAAAACTGGACAATCCAACAGTTGATTTGTCGTTCCCGACGGATTGTCTATGTCGTTCTCGACAGTTGGGACAAACTCTAATGTGTTACATATGAAAACTCGACACCGACAGATTGTCTCTGTCGTTCTCGACAGTTGGGGCAGACGACAAAATGTAACTACACATGAAAACTGGACAGTTCATATGTCGTTCCCGACAGATTGTCTCTGTCGTTCTCGACAGTTCGCACATACTACAAACTAGAACTACAGTCTAGAAAGGTTTGTAAGGCAATTTGCTATCCATCTTAAATCTTGATGGCATGTTTCTAGTCAATGTAACACAGTGGGTAGGGTAGGGTTAGGTTCGATTTCGAATCTATTATCAATGTTAAGGCGGATTTGGGTTGGGACAAAAACCAACCTGACCCATCCCAACCCATGACCATCCGTAGATAAAAGTAAAAATTGAATAGGGCATCAAAGTGATCAACAGGTTACAGAAGCAGATGGATTAAACCATTCCAAGATCATAAATTCATCGGTTCTAAGAATCATAAATTCATCTTTGAACTAACAGGTTCAAATTTAAATTAATGGAAATGTGTTACCGGACGAGAAGAAGAACTACTAAATCAAAAATGTTAATATACTAACATTATCACTCCGTTTAGGACTTTAACAGTAACTGGCCAACGGCTATGGATGACGGGTAGCAAATGCCTACCCTCTCAAACCTGACATGGGAGAGGAGAATATTACAAGCTTGAGGCGACGAGATTATATCTTGACATAATAGCTTAGCATTAATAGCATGTACCTGCAAAGCATGAAATAGCCCATTAGTTCTCAGTGACATCTTCAGATAAATGAAGATCCTCATAATCAAACAGTTGAATGAGAGAAGAAACAATTGAAACCAATACAAGTTGAAAGAGAGAGGTGAAATGGAGGACACGGCAAAGTTGCCTCCCAGGGTTTCAATTGTCCCCTAATATGCTACTATGTTTCGTCTCATGGTTCCCATTAAGCATATATAATAGAATAATGCTATCCATATTGAATTGATTTGTTCTATAATTTTTGTAGATCTATTTAAGAATATACTTATTCATGTAGAGTTATGACCATAATTCACAAAATAGGTAGTACTAAATGTTCGTTCCAGATGAATCGTCCCTGCTTTGCATAAACTAAATCTAACAATAATGAAATTGGTTCTCTTTACAGGTTTATGCGCTAATGTCATTCTTGTCCCTTGTCCTCAATAAGAGAGCAATCTACTTCAATTCAATCAGAGAAGTGTAAGCATGGATACATGTTAAATATTTTTGATTTAACTGTTTTGATAGTGACTGAAAACTTATCCAACCCATGCCTACCCCTAGTGACTCAATGTTGGGACGGGTTTGGGTTGGGGGGCAAAAACTGACCCAATCCAACTCAAGCCCACCCCTAGACAAAAGCATAAATTCAATAGGGCATCAAAATGACCAGTAGGTTACAGAAGCAGACGGATTAAACCATTCAAAGATCACACATTCACCGGTTCGAAGAATCATGAAATCATCTATGCACTAACAGGCTCAATTTAAATTACTGGAAATGAGTTACCGGACGGGAAGAAGAATCACTACATCAAAAACTTATAAGTAGCCAAGATTACATTATGTCCTTAAGTTACCTACGCGTAAATTCAACCAATAGTCATAAAAATGAAGACACCTTAAGTAGGGGAGCGATCTTGGAAGTATTGGTGCCTACCCTCTCATATTTATAGGGGAGAGGAGAATATTACAAGCTTGAGGCGACGAGATTATGTCTTGGCACAATAGCTTAGCATTAACAGCATGTATCTGCAAAGCATGAAATAGCCCGTTAGTTTTTGTTCATCGATCGTTTGTTTGCGAGTAAATTCTTGCACCAACTAAATATGTATGTCATAATGCCACTCCAAAAGAGCCAAGGAAAAACCCTCTTGTCTGTCCAAAATATATTCTCAAATTTTTGTACCCCCTCTAATTTTTGAGTGTCCCTTTTCAATAATGTTAGCACTAGTGTAATGGAGAGTTCAGTGAGAGAAGAGAAAAAGAAAAAAGAAAATTGACAGAGCGTTTTGATTATGAGAAAGAGGGTTTTGACGTAATTGATCAAGAAAATAAAAGGGCTTTTGAGAATTTTATTCATGGTCTTCTTCTTCCTCTCAAAGAACAGATTGAAAAGGACAAGATTTTTATTCTTCTTACCCTTTCTAAAGCTATAGCCTCTAGGGTTTATCAAGTTTGAAATTTTCTTTTTATTTTTGCTTTTAGATTTCTCTCTAGAATCTTATGTCCCGTTTGAATGTAGTTATCTATGAAAATTGTGGTTTTGTAGTGCTTTCGTTGAAAAATTGAATCTTGTGAAGTTGTGATGGACATGTTGATGATAATAAATTAATAAATGCGTCTGTCACCAGGAAGTGTATGCTTTTAGAGGAGGTGTTTCAACAACATTTTTTTGGGATTTCAAGATGAAATTCGATAGTTAAATTGAAGCAACATGTATAAAATTGTAAAATAAAATTAATTCTTGAACAACATTATAGTTCTTGCAGATTATCTCATGACTACCAAGAAATTGGCATCTATACCTAGTTAATTCTCTCACAACACTGAGAATTGAACTCATTCAATCTGATAGAAGGATTGCTAGTGAATTAACATTTTCATAAATAATGCCCTGTATCATTTGTGCTTTAACTTATTAGAACTAACCTGGATTTTAACCCTTGTAGTGGTGTCGAAGGGGGGGTCATATAATTGTACATTCCTATTAATTGAGCATTTATTAATTGGTATAAGTGGTTAATCTATTGAGGCTTTTCATTTATTTGTTGTCTAACTTTCTATAAATTGTTATAAGTGGACAGTGGACATAGTAAAAACTAAATGCAGCTAAGTAAAGTTTTTTTGGTCTCTATATATAACTAATTTGGATAACTAACATATTTAAGTCAAAATTGTAGTATATTATATTATTTATTTTTAACATTTTTCGAGTCTAAGGCCCAGCCGGTTTTCAAAATATAGACAAGTCAATCAAACGTCTCAAAGGCTGCTAAAATCCCGAAAGAAGGTGCCAAGTCCCTTATATCAAGAATTGACTACAGTCTCTTAGGCTTATTAAATTTGGCAGAGGTGACAAGAACAATGACATCATCTGGAATGGCTTTTAAAAAAAGAAACTGGCCAAGAGTTTTCCTATCAAATTTTTTAGGTTTAGGATAATTCTCAAAACTTAAACCACAGTGCAAACAAAATATGGGAAGTCATGATTCAAGTACTTATTGAAGACAAGCTTAGAAGCAGGAACGTGATAGTACATCATATTAACATCGTTTCCTAGAAATTGAAATAAGTTAATATAATCACTCACATGAATGCACAAAACATCTAGAAATGAATGACATGGTTAATAAAAGCAAGATATCAATGAACTTTTGTCGTATTCCACTTTTAACGTTATATTATGTTGCTTTTACCTCTCAAAAAAGTTTTTCTTTTTTATTTATTTACTTTAGTTTATCATTTTTACTGTTCTTAAACCCTTTTTTTGTATGGTCATGGGGAGAATAAAAAGACCCCCTACCTACCAGAAGCAGCATAACCAAACAGATATAATTCTTAAAGTATATGCTTGCAATATCCAGGTCCCTTAAAGTCAAATATTAAGTTTACTACTTACATGTCTACCTTCAAAATGAATGTCTATTTTGACTTGAGCAGGTTTTATGCAATATATAGCGGATGTCATTTTTGTCACTCAGTTAAAAGCCCCCATTGGCCTACCCCATTCTCCAAAACTTAAACAAAATACCTACTCAATCACTTTCACCATCAACAATTGAAAATTACAAACCACCGCACCTTATCTTAAAACTAAGAATGATAGACACCACCTTGCACAACCAAACAGGAGAGAAAATCTGGAACACGAGTCACCAAAACTACAAACTCAAAGTCATTATACCATCCTCACATGCAACCCACAATCAAAGAATATATGAGAAATAGATATAAGTTATTATTTCTACACCCCAAAAAAAAATCAATACAACTAATTATGCAACGGTCATCAATTATCATAGTAGAAAAATAGGATTGAGTAGATATAAAACATCTTTATCTCTACACATTTGTGTATTCCCGTAATTTTATTTTCCTCAAGAGCTCCAAAATTTTCACATTCAAAATGGGTAGGTTTGTATGTTCTGATTCAGTTATAGAATCAAAAACCAAGAAAGAGAAGGTATGACTTGAGGAGCATGTGTGCACGATGTTTGAGAGTTTAGGTTACATGATGTCCTCAGGAGGATGAGAGCTTAAGAAGATGGAAGGAGAAGCTTCTTGGCTGTCTCATTCTTTCTCATCATGTTCCAAATTTCCAAGCCCTCACTAAACCTCCCGCACTTGCACAACCCACTAATCAGAACATTATTTGGATAAACCTACGAATCATTCATTAACCTCTCCCAAATCTCATTTGCCCCCTTAAAGTTGCCATTCTTGAAAAACCCATCAATCAAAATATTATAACACGTCTCATCAGGCCTCACTCCTCTATCAAGCATTTCGTCAAACAAATACATAGCCTCATTCAAATCCCCATTTTTCACTAATCCATTAATCAAAGTTCCATAACTATAAATATCAGGCCTCAAATTTCTTCTCCTTGACTAATTTATCAATTCTCGGCACTTATCAAACTGCTGCTTCTTACAAGCAATTTTCATCAAAATATTAAAAGTTTCTAAATTTTGTGCAAGAACCATTGTTTCAAAATTTCTAAAGAACAACTCGTCTTTACTCAACTGATTCGAAACCACAAATGCATTCAACAGAGTATTATAAATTTCAATCAATTGGGACTATATCCTCTGATACACAAAATTCATGACAATAAAAGTTCAAAAAAATCGATAGACATTGCACAAAAAAATCACTTACCTCGGCTGCAAATTGGCTTGATTCCTTATCTTCCACCCACATAGTCGATTGAGTGTTTGAATGATGGTTTGGTGGTCTTCGTCGGCGGTGGACATTTTCGCAGTGGTAGTCAACGGGAAATTCGGTGAGGGGAGCGAGTTCAAGGTTTCTTCTTTTTTTCGGTGAATCGAATGAGTGAGGGGACTGAGTTCAGGGTTGGTTTCTTTTTCTTTGGGCGGTGGTAGTTAACGACAAAGGGGATTTCCGGCGATTCGAATGAGAGGAGAGTGAGTTCGGTTGGGTTATTCTCTTTTGGACGATGGAGTGAGTTTAGGGGTTTAATTTCTTGTTTTCATTTTTCTTTTTTTTTAATCCCGAAAATTGAAACAATGTTATGACAAATTAAACATTTTTTGTACAAATTTCTCATCAAGTCAAATCTCATTTAATGAAGGACATGTTAGGCATTTAATTTATCCACTGGGGCAAAAATGTTCAAAATTGACAATCTTGCAAATACTTTTAAAAAGTGACATTTTTATAAATGAAAAGCCAAAAATTGACACATAGTGCAATTTCCTCTATAAAATATCCACTTGCATCCTCCAGCGCTATCTATTTAGTAATCCCTCCATTCTATTTATACAGACTGACTTTCTTTATTTTCTTGTTCTAATTTCCAAATATATAGTTATATTTCTTTATTAAGAATGTTTTGTTTTGTTCATTTATTAATATAGCCTCATTTAGTTTATCTAGTTATAACCAATTTTTCTCAATTTACTAATACTTGTTGATAATTAAATAAGGGTAAACAAGAAAAGTTTTTGGTAAAAATTGTTTTTTCAATAATATTAAATATGATTTCTTAATTTGTGTGAAAAACAAAATTAGCCTATATAAATGTAGGGAATGACAACGAGATGAGTATGAGACAGATCCGTCATTCCCAATCTCATTCTGTCATGTATTTTTGTCACATTACCTTATCATCCATACCCGTTTATCATCCCATTTATATTTTCTTTCTTTTTTTCTTTATATATTTTTTCTTTATTTAGTAAATATTATTACTTTTTTTTTTCTGATTTGTTAAAAAAAAAAAGTACGTTCTCTTTAAATATGATGATAATTCTTTTATTTTTGTTTAATAAAAAACTTAAATTCTAAATTAACTTTAAACGGGACGGGTAGCATAACGAGAACTATGTTTCTCATAACTGTTTCGAGGCAATGACCCCCACCCCGTTTACTCACTTAGGCGGTAATCCTCCCCCGTTCGAGATGGGGTTTTACGGGTATCGAGTTGAACGAGTTTTTTCCCATCCCTATATAAATGGGATAGAGTGAGTATTATTTTACCAATTTAATAGTATATATTTTATATGATATAATATGGTGCGCCAAAAAGGGGTGGAAGTAAACGTTAGCATCCAAACTCAATATTAGAATATATATTAAAGCGACTTTATTTATTTCCTTGCGTATTTCAAATAGGATAGGACAAACAATCATGCTCATCATAATGATTTTCTGAACTTGATTTCTCAAAAATATATTTAATATTATTCTAATCTTTATATGATCTTACAAGAATAAAGGTGATTGTTGGTAGGACAGGGATGTCAGAGGTGATTGAATATGGTTGTGCTGGAGCTGGCGGCTGTTCGCATAGGCTGCAGAATTTAAGGAGAAATAGGCTCAGGAAGCATCGGCGGCGGCGGTGGTGGTTCAGGGGGCCTCATTTCGAACAACCTTCTCCTATTACCGGTTACATCCAACTTGTAAGGCGGATCACCTGCAAAAACTTCTTTCAGTTCCCGTAGAAAAGCAGTTTGCAACCTTGCAGCCTCCACAGAGAAAGCAGCCTTATCTGTATGAATCAGAAATAATATGAACATGAAAATATATGAAAATGATTTCATTTTTTTTTCCCCCGTAATTCAGAAGAGTTAACCTATAGCAGGTCTATATTGTTTTTATAGCCAAGTTGTTAGTTTGTGGGAACGTTTTTCAACCACCAGTACAGTTTCTTCTTTTCTTGAGAATTGGTCAAACTCATTTTAGAATTGTTTAATACTATGTTCTTTTAGATTATATTGACAAAATCTAAATTAAACAAGGTTGACTCATTTATTTTTTTCTTACTTTTTATTGTCGTTGAAAAATAAATAGATAAATTTAAAGCCAATTTAAAGGATAAATACGAATTTGATTGATATATAATCAAAGGATTACAAAATGTAAATACAATGGCTCCATTTCCTTATCAAATGAGATATTTGAAATATGAGAAATATAAGAGAGTATGTAATCTTCTTGGCTTCGTGTCCTTATTCTTCTTTCTCGCTTTTTCCTCCTTTTATAGGAGGAAATGTACATGCATTATGTATTTCATGTCTTATTAACTGCAATTTCGAGTTGAAGAAGTACACTGGTTGGTGTAATTAGATTTGTTGCCGAGCTCGATTTGCCAAGTCATTATGAGTTAAATCTACAGGTGGTCCTCAATAATTAATGAATTACTTATGGGAGGAAGCTAAGTGTAGAGGTGTCAATACGGGTGATTCAGGTCGGGTCGGCCCGCCAACATATGAGCCCGATAACGACCAGTCTGAAAAAAAGCCCACCCGCTACGGGTTTCGGGCTGGTTCCGGGTCGGCCCACAATTTTGGATTACAACTCAGGCCCGCCCGCTGACCCATGTGGGTCACAGGTCACGGTTTGTTTTGATTGGCCCGTAAATAAAATTATAAAAATATAGAATTTTTCATATTTATAGCAACAAATATTTTTTTTTTTGCTAAATGTAAACTAAGAATTGAACAAAATGATAAATTCATATTTATACCAAAAAATGTTTGCATAAAATTCAAATTTAATATTACATGAATTATTTATAACTTTGCAAAGTTAAATTTAACTTAAACAAATAACAACTAAATGCATTTCTAATTACTATCATCAGATATTTATAGAATANTAAATGTAAACTAAGAATTGAACAAAATGATAAATTCATATTTATACCAAAAAATGTTTGCATAAAATTCAAATTTAATATTACATGAATTATTTATAACTTTGCAAAGTTAAATTTAACTTAAACAAATAACAACTAAATGCATTTCTAATTACTATTATCAGATATTTATAGAATAATTACATCCAAATTAGGTTGGTACCTACTTTTACTATACTTTATAGTTTAAGTACATCCCAACTAAATTGACACCTACTTAACTATAATATTTAATTTTTTTTTTCATGGGCCACAATTAACCACGGTTAACCGTGGCACATGAAGGTGCAACCCGCGAAACCCGCGGGTCACATCTCCTTGACCCGTGAACCGCCCGCTTAGGTCACAGGTCGGCCCATGGTCCGGGTAGATTTCACGGGTCTGGTCGGCTCGTCCGTCTTGACACCTCTACTAAAGTGGTTGATTGGAGGATTATGTGGGAGCTGATATAAGACATTTCCATGTGCATTTTGTTATTTTGTGGATTATATTTTGTCAGTGAATTTTAATCATTATGTTTCCTTTAACCCCGATAACTACACAAACTTTTTGTGCAAGCCAAGTTATAGCCGAGCTAACCTTAATTCACCGAACTCACATTAGCACATGCCTATCACATATAATAATCCGAACTAATCGAACTCGGAAGTCGGATATCAACACCTTTTATCTTTTAATTGATCAAGAAAATGTTTTTATTTATCTCAGTTATTAAGGGGCTGCAGATATTTGTTTATGACTTAAAACTAGAAGCTTAGAGTCCACTGGTCGGATAGGCAAGATTGAGAACAAAGCTAAATATTCTTGAGCTACATTCACGATGGATCAATTTTTGCAATTAAATGATAACCCACGTTTAGTTTGTTCTCTAGACAGCTCATGTGATTTCGGTTTCTCCATAAATCTTATTATATAATTGATTTGTTCTTAAATTGATTTGGTCCATTCCTCTTTTTCAGGTTATCGGAATGGAGAAGCTCATCTGGACTATCCTAATTTTTTTTTGCAAAGCGTTATACTTAATATGAGGAGGAAAATATAGAAGCAATATTTCAAAAATTGGGTTAATTTTCACAAATGGTCACTGAAGTTACAGCAAAATAACAAAATGGTCAATGAAGTTCGAAACTTGCATTAACGGTCACTCAACTTTCAGGCACTTTAAAAAATGGTCACTGAGGTAAATTTTTGAACTTTTTTTGTTGTAATTGAAACCTGAATTAACAAAACACAGACCCTTCAAAATTGGAAGACCCGAAGTGCAACTCCCTTTTTTATAAAACACCAAATTGACGTCTATTTTGCCTTTTTTTTTTTTTGTTGCCTACTTTGCTTCATTTTTTTTCCACCCATAATAAATAATTATTTCTCATTAGAATTTAGCAATTTCTCTTTAGAATTTATTCTAAAAACACTAGAGTTCATATTCCAATTTTATAAAACATCAATTTCACCAAAACATACAACAATTTCACCATAGTAATTTACAGTACAACTTCATAGCATACAAAATATTTACTGGGGACATGAAAGAATTGATTAGATTCATGAAAGAAACACAACCCAAATCAATCAGAATCTCAGACGATATGGCGCCACATATTTTTCATTATTACTACCAGAGCATCTGCAAGTTTGGTATGAGCTTTCATATGAATTTCTCTCTTATTGGATTTTCATCAGTAACCTTGCAACTTACTTGAACATCAGGTGAGAATTTGTTCATATGGTTTGGGCCATCAGTAACCATAGCAATTTACATTACAAGATTGTGGTGCCCACACTTCGATTTTCGCTGAAAAAATTGCAAGTATATTTACTGTCTCGTGTGGTTTTTGAAGAAGAAATTGATGATTAAGGTTGATTGGAAGCTTATCTACGGTTTGGGAGTGTCAAGGCTGACCTTCGGCCGGTGTTTCTGGAATTTCTTCCCGCCGGTTGGAAGTGTGGCGATTTTCTTCTCACCGATTTGAACTTCGAACTGAAAGGGAGAGGGTTTGGTGTTTCATAAAAGGGAATTGCATTTCAGGACCTCCAATTTTGAAGGGACCGTGTTTTGTTAATTTAGGTTTCGATTAGAACAAAAAAGTCCAAAAACTTACCTTTTGAGTGACCGTTAATGCAAGTTTCAAACTTCAGTGATCATTTTGTTATTTTACTGTAACTTCAATGACTATTTGTTAAATTAACCCTTCAAAAATTTATATTCAAGTGGCAAAAATATTGATTAATGTATATATATTAGGGGTAAGTTTCTTCCACCTGCGTGGCATTTAGAACTTTCAAACTTCAATCTAGTCAAAGGAAACCAATGAAGAAAGACTTGGTACAAGGAGAAAAATATTACAAGTCAATAGTACCATAACTACATTCAAGATAGATAAAGAAAATGGAACTGAGAATTATTTGTAATGCTATTTTTCTTGCATTCCATATATGACCCAATATTTGGAAAAGTCAGTAAAAATCCTCTTGTAATACACACGCAACCCATGAGAAAAAGCAGCGATATCATAAATGTTAACAAACCTTTCCATAAAAGAAATCACACCTTAGTATATTTAGGGAGATGCTACATGTACGTAATTTTTGATACATAGGAGTGTCCGTGAACACTCATATGTGCCAAAAATTAGTTAACCAAGAATTTTTCATACATTTATACTCGTAAATCTTGAATATAGTACATCAACTTTTTCTCAACCAAACTATAGAATTAGCTTAAAATAAACAAGTTTTCAAATATATATAAAATATAAAAAGGAAAAATGTAGAAAAAGTACCTCCAAATTGAAAAGTCCATCTAGTAAAGACATAAAAGTCACTGACAAGAACTGAGGGTGTGGACACCCTACGTACCATAAAATAGTACACCAAGAATTATTCATACATTTATACTCGTAAATCTTGAATATTGCACATCAAGATTTTCTCAACCAAACTATAGTATTATCTTAAAATAAACAAGTTTTCAAATATATATATATATATATATATATATATCAGAAAACGGAAAAGTGTAGAAAAAAGTACCTCCAAATTGAAAAGTCCATCTAGTAAAGGCTTAAAAGTCACTGACAAGAACTGATACGAGATGATTTAAGCCCTGTTTGATTCATATTATTTTTTTTTTATTCTTATTTTTCTACTCATTTTTAACCACACATTTTTTAGTAAAATGATATTTTTCATCACATCAATAACTTTTCCTTCTTTTTCAACCATATATTCCTCATCACATCACTTTAAAAAATGCATTATCTCATTTTAATATGCACCAAACACACTCTAAGTCTTTTAATAGCTACGGGCAAATGAAAATCTAAAAGGAAATAAAAGAAACAAGGAAATGCGATAATTGATAATATATTAAGCTTAATAAAGTTTTATAACAGTTAATATGATAGCGAATAGTGTTGCAGGTGCGTTTATGTTAATATTTTATTATTAATAATTTATTTGTCTTTTAATACTTTATGTTTAGTAGAAGTTTTATTGTGAGCACGAATATATTAAAATAGATAAGTTTTCGTTTTATTTCAAAAGTCTACGTACTTTGTTTAAATAGCAAGTTAGGTTGTTTATGAATATTTTTAAAAATAATGGAGATTACTCTTCAATCATGAACCTAATCATTAATTCATGCACAAATTTATATTTGAAATCTCTTTTTTTTTTTTTTTTTTTTTTTTTTTTTTTCTTCCCCATTTAATACAAACAATCACGATCTGTAATACACGATTGTCTAATTATCTATCCTCCATTGGAAATCAACATAGGGAACAATAATGAGAACTATGGTTTTTTTTTTTTTTTCTTTTTTATGCTTCCACATGAATCGCGATCTGTATTCATTAATACCTATATTCATGGACGGATCCACATGGGATCTTGTGGGTCAGTTGACCCCATAATTTTTTTTATAACCAGAATTTCCACTTTTTGACCCCCAGAATTTTCATTTTTGACCCGAAAATTTTCATTTTTGACCCTACAGTTCATAACGTTTGGCTCCGTCCCTACGTATATCCCTTAAATAATATAATATTAGTAAATTGAAACTGCATGTACTTCGTCGTAACTTGTAAAAAGATCTATAAATTTCAAATTACTCTAAAATTCTAACTTATAATTTAACTCTCTTTTTATCTTAACTACTAATTAAGCTATCTGTGATTAATGAATAACAAACACAAAGGAGCCTTGATCAAGCCATGAGTAGGCGCAATCATGATCAGTCCTATTGTCTCACTTTTTAACTTTTATTTTCAAGAATAGAACATATATTATTTTCAAGTTCTCAAGATAGAATACCCAGTCGGTCTCGTTTACAACGAGTCCTAGACTAGAATGAATTAGACAAAATTGTGCTTAAAGTTCAAAAGTACATGACGGATTTGGTTTTGGGGATAGCTCCCTCAACATTCATGTGGAATCTTTGAGGCATCAATCAGCGAGATTAAATGTCATTAATAGCTTGATCCTTATCGAAAATACCGAGGTTTTGACCCAACTAATATCTAGAGGTGAATAGGTGTATAACGTCGAATTAACATTAACAACTAAAAATAAACAAGTCACTAAATTATTTTTTTTCCTAGATGAATAAGTTTAATCAAATTAATTTCTAACTAATCAATCAAGCATGCAGATCAAAACAGTAAAAGTAAAGAACATCAATATTCGTTAACGAAGGAAAACTCCTTAAAGAACTCTTCAACAGTTAAAAAAACTCCAGGCAAACTTTGCCAAACAGATCTACTAAAAAAGATTCAAGTTATGGTTGGTCCAGACACAACTAAATTTTAATAGACTCTTACCACCCAACCTATAAATTAATGAAGAACTCTTCAATTGTGTTTTTTGCACTTTGCAGAACCTCTGGACTTTTTTTTCCTCCGCATTGATAACCAAAAACGAACTGGTTCTTCTTCAACTAGAATCGAATAACCATTCCCTAACTTCAAAACTCTAAATGCTGTTTGGCAAAGGATTTTGTTTTCGAAATTTTAATCTTTTTGGACATTTTGTGTTTCGATCTTGTAGTTGAGTTAAGAGAATTATGAAATTATTGTTTGATATTCTACAGGATGTTCTCTTGAATGAGAAGAGGCTTAACACACGTTTGGGATGGACTATGGCTTTGGTATTTATAATATGATGTATTTGAGGTTTTTTGGGATTATAAAATAGGCTAAATATCGCGATTAGGGTCTGTCTGGATAATACATCCACACGAGCGTTGACAGGCTTCGAGCATTTTTCCTGTCGACTTGGTCTTCTTAAATTGACTATGACTCCTTCCAAAGACACTCTCAGCACTCGACAAAAAGAAATTATAGTGCATGTATGAATATATAGACACAATGAACTTGCAAATTGCACCTAAAACATAATTAAGGAGGGGTACAAATGCTCTTGCATTTAAGAGCAATGCAAGCAACATTACATTCACTACATCATATTGACATATGAGTTCACTCTTTTTAACCCAGGCCTTTCTAGAAAATGAGGTCAATTTAGTCATGTAACTCATCATTTCATTCAATTGAACGACTCGATTAGTTAAAAACCTAACATGAGTAGAGATGTCATGTTTATTATTCCTAACGAAGAACTCGCATCACATAGGTCTTATTTGACCTAACTCACCACAATTGTAACACGTTGAAATGAACCTAGGAGCAGCTCTAGATTCCAAGTTTTGAACCTTAGGTTGAGGAACCTATGTTTGATAGATGATCTAGGTCATAGGACTCCTACACTCTTAGTATTGGTAGAGACGGGTACAAACTTGGTTTTAGAAGAGGTAGCGGTATAAGACTTCATTCTTTATAGCCTACACCTCCCCTATTCCCTTTGTTTAGTCTGAAGATGTTGTCAACCTTCTTAGAGCCATTAGAAAAAAATATCGAAGTCAGGCATTTGATTTCTCAAAATCACTCTTAATAGTTTTAACCTTAATTTTTAAGATCTCTTTCTCAACCCTCAACTCATTCAGACTTTTATTAGACTCCTCAAGTTTACTCACAAGTCTCTCTTCTTCTACTCAAGTTTATGTAATTTTTTAAAGGCAGAGCTATTTACCTTCTTCAACTTAAGGCTTTCCTCTAACCGTTGGTTAAAGCCTCATATATGTCTCGCTCATCTTTTGATTCTTCCTGTGAAGGATCAGATTGCTCTATGTCCTTAATTCTGTCATTCTCCTCTATAAGTTCACTCTTGAATACCGAAGCAGAATTGGAATTCTCACTTTGATCATCGAAGCTAAACTCATCATCGGTGAGAGTGGCATTCGTAGCCTTACTATGGTTTTCTCTCTCCTCTAACATGTCTAAAACTCTGACATTCATGACACCTAACAGATTGAAACATCTTCATGGCATCCCTATCATCTCTCCTCTATTTATCTTTCCTGAATTTACTAGAATCATCCTTAAACCTCTCAGAATGTCTTTTATTGCTCCTAAAGAATATTTTGAATTTCTTAACAAAGTAAACTAACTCCTCTTCCTTTAAGGTGTCATCACCATTCTGATCTCTAGTTTCTTCCTTAATAGTGTTGAGGGGTCAAAGACTTATTTTTCTTAAACTAGAGTGGGCTAAGTCCGTAGGTTTGGAGAGATTCTACAAGTTCTTCTATCTTAACTAGATTCAGGTCTTTTCTTTTTTCAATAGCAGTAACCTTAGGTCTAAACCTCTCAAGTAGGGATCTTAGAACTTTTCTCACAATATTGGGTTCTTGAATTTGTTCACCTAAATTGAAACTAAAATTTATGATTTCGTTAAATGTAGCATAGAATTCATCAATGATTCATAATCTTTCATTCTAATTTCCTCAAATTTAGTTGTCAACATTTACAATTTAATGTTTTTCACGGTTTTAGTTTTTTCCTAAAATATTACAAAACCTCTTTATCAGTCTCACAGGATACCAAATGATGTGATCCTACATAGCAACGAAGGTTACAAAACTCACAAGATATTGAAATCTGACGCAAGAAAATCCAAACAAATAAAATTTATGGATTTAACTCGAAAAACAATGAATTAAACAACCAACACAATCAATATGATATGTTTACCTTTTAATTATACGATTTAAGAAATCTAACCCGAAAATATTGAACCAAGAAACCAAAGCAATTATGAAAAATATCTTGACCCCGCGATTACAGCGATAAAAGAATCTCACTTGATTGGTTGAACGCCACAAAGATTATTCATCTTTGATAAGTTCGATAAATTTGTCCATGAAGAACAAAGAAGAAAGCAAAATGCCTCTCAATTTAATTTCATAATGTCTTTCTTAGTTTACAATGAAAGAAATAACTCATATTTATACTAAAACCCTAAGACCTAGTTTAACATGGAAATAACTCTAAAATATTACAATGACTTTTCGGGCCCTTCGCTTTTTGATTGCATTAGTTCTTCCAAGCGCTTTCTCCTTCCAACATACTTCAATTCTTGAATAATCCGCACACCCCCTTGGATGACATCAAATGTACACTTAAACTCTTCATGGGAAATAGCCATAAAGATAGCATACACACTCTACTATTCTAATTACACTTAGCTAATTCATCCTTAGTCCAAGTAGAGATATCAATAGGAGTAAGTACATTGGCAACATATGTAGATGGGTTTGTCCAAACATTTTTTATCCTAACCCAAACACACTCATCCATAAATTTTAGAAAAATTGTCATTCTTACTTTTCAGTAAGCATAATTATTTCCATCAAAGTATGGAGGAACAAACAATAACTAACTTATCTAGATAAAAATGGATCAAGAATTGAAATTAAACTTTGATAGCAATAAAAATATCGAGGTTTCGACCCAACACTTAGAAGGGGTGAATAAGTGTATAACACATAATTAAAATTAACAATCAATAATAAGAAACAAGTCACTAATTATTGCTTCTAAATGAACAAGTTTAATCAAATTAAAATCTAATTATATAATTAAGCATGTAGATCAACATAGTAAAAGTAAAGAATACGAATATTTGTTAACGAAGGAGACCCCTTGAAAAACTCTTCACAAGGATTAAAAAAAACCTCCGAGCAAACCTTACCATATAGATCCACTAAGTTATAGTTGGTCCAAAGACAACTAAACACTAGTAGACTTTAACTTCCCAAGATAATGAATTATGGTTTCTCTTTTCTTGTTCTATCAAGATAATGAATGTGTTATGGTTTCTCAAGACCTAATAGTTTATTAATCAAAGTTTAAGTGGACATCACCCGACCTTTAATCTTAACATGGTCCAATATTTAATTAATTAAACTTGATCCATAAATTGATTAATTTTACTAGTTAACTTGGGTCCATCAATATGCAACCCAATTAATTAATTTTACAAATATCCAACACTTGTAAATTAATTATTAATAATGTCATTCTCTTAGTTCTTCTTATTGTGGGCAACCCATTAGATTACCGATCATGATACTTAATGATGTGGTTTATTATTTTGATTTAATCAAAATCGATAAAATCCTTATAATTTGTCATTAATTCACATCCGTCATCTCGAATAGACATCTAGCAATGCGTCAAAGTAATACATCTAACGAAAAATATCACGTGATATCACAAAATCAAACTTATTCGTTTATCATAGAACTATAATCTTTTCATCATTACGAGATATGAAAGTGTGTCGATCTCAATTATCGATCATATCTTTCATCCTACTCTTAAGTCAATATGAATCGAAAATTCTTTTTTGACTTATGAGTACACCTTAGTCAATGATTTGATAATCAACTTAACTAGATGAATATATATCGTAACGAATCCTCTATTAATCGTTCAAAACCTTCATATGATTTTTGACATACTTAAATGATGTCGTATTAGCTAATTTTAGATGAATATCATCCAACATCACCAAAGTATGCATATCCTCATATAAAGCCACTATGATGACTTTAAGTTGAAGGATCAATTCAATTACCGAACATTAGACATTAGCAACTGACACTCAAATAAATATTTATGTGCAATCTCTCAAGTAGGTCTCAAATGTTTTGTTTTTATAAATAAATATTCATGCATTCATTTAAATGTCGCTACATTTTAGCTTGTGAAATCAGCTACTCACTTCATAAGTGAGAAATGCCAAACGATATAGTTTACCCGTAATAACGATATCCATATCTCTCATTACTTATGACCACGGATAATTTAAAATTCAATCATATTTAATGTGTGTCTTGCTATCTTAACTCCTTGTGATTAACAAAGTATTAGGACTTGAATATACAGACCCTATTAATATAATTTTTTACAATGGTAATTCAAATAAATAATTGATCTTGCCATATATAAAATGCATTAATGATATTAAAAGTGTTTATAGCTTAAATTAATTGGTCTTAGGCATAACACTTACAAACTCTCACTGATCCAATCACTTATGTATATAATACCATAAGAGTCTACATGACGATAACTCTTTCTCAATGGATCTATAATATTATCCATCGTGGAAACTTTTTTTTTTTTTACATCGTTGTTTGTATTATCTCTTCGATAAGATGATATCGCCTTAATACATGTTTGGATTATTGATGAAACCTACGTTTCTTCGCTTGCTTGAAGGCTCCATTGTTAGTATGGGATCAACAATAATAGGAACTATTCCAAAGTTCATTAAAGAGCCTAATGATCCAAACCACAACCTTTTTGTTGCTTTTAAAATAGTGATGCATTAGGCTTCTACTATTGAATTAACGGTTATTTTCTGTTTGGAACCTTTTCAACTAACTGTTAAATTATTAAGAGTAAACACATATCTTGATTGAAAATTGCTATCATCTTAATCTAACTCGAAGTTAGCATTAGTGTAACAACTAACTCTTAGTTTATTTTCTCCATATAAAAACATCTTAAGATTTTATCTATATAGATTGGGATATGTAAAGGAATTTTTGGATCTATTGTTTTTCTCATATCTTTCATGGAGAAATTATTTGACAACCACAATTTCAATGATTAAAATATAGAGATGTCGTTTTATATTGATAATATGTCATCTCTATGTATAATATAGTAACACGACAACGCTCCCATTGTCTCATTATAAACATATGGTTCATCTTCATTTTTGATAAAATCAAACATTTTAATTGTCTAATCGAATCGAAGACTTGTTTCAATCTATATATGGATCAATCTAGCTTGCATTTTAGCATCTTTGGATTCAAAACCTTCATGACACAACCTCTTGCAAGTTCCTGTTAAAGAATACAGTTTTAACATTTATTTGTCTTATCTCATAGTCATGATATACAGATATTGCAAACAAAATTTGAATGAAGTTAAACATGGCTATAGGTAAAATTATTTCATCAAAGTCAACTCTGTATCTTTATTTATTCTAATAAACTCATTTATTACCTTTTGGGTTTTATCCTCGAATAAGATCCCAATCTTGTTTACATACATCGAATTTATCTCGAATTCCATGACCTCCTGCCATCACTTTGAGTCAAGACTTCAACTTTTTTTTCTTTTTTTTTGCATAAGTAGTATATTTATCATCCTCGATTAGTAATGCCTGATTCGTAATTGTGAATTCGTACTTTCTAGGAGGTCAAATGACCTTACTAGACTTGTGTTGAGCTAGAGTGTCATCGAGAGTTTGTACTTTTTGATCAAGAGTTTGTCACTCAGCAGGTTTGGAATCAGACTCAGTTTCATCAACTCGGTCAACTATATTTGTGGACTCAAGCTCCTTCTAGTTTTATTTTGTTGACATTGTCCTCTTCTAGAATGAATGCTTTCTTTAAAAAGACGGTATGTCTTGAGATGAGAACTTTCTTCTCAATGGAATTATAGAATTGATATACAAATATCACTTTTGGATATCCAACAAATATGTATTTACCGGACTTAGACTATAGTTTATTCGATTTAGTACACTTCACATAAGTAACACATCTCCAAACTTTTATATGAGACAAGTTGTGTCTTCTTCCTTTCCATAACTCATATGAAGTTGTGTCAACCGATTTAGATGGAACACGTATTACGGGCCGGTTCAAATACGGGCGGGCCTCCGAATTACGGGCCGGCCCGCCCATCTTGACACCTCTATAGCGCATGACCCCAAAACGATTTTGGGAGGTTTGTATGGCTTATCATTGATCGCATTATAGTTTGTGATTCCTCCTTTCAAATACACCATTATGTTGCGGTGTATGCGATGAATCTACTACGAGAGAATCTCATTCTTCTCTAGATAATCTAAAGTTCACCTTTAAGATATTATCCACTTCGATCAAATCTTAGTGTGAGAATACATTTACCTAATTGTTTCTCACTTCTACTTTAAATTCCTTGAACTTTTCAAGAGATTCCTGCTTGAGTTTCATCAAGTATACATAGTCATATTTAAAATGATCATAATTAAATGTAATGAAGTATGAGAAACTTCATCTAGCAGCCATTAAAATGGATCTACATACATCAATATATACTAGGCCCACCAATCATGTAGTTTTTTCTCCTTTCAAGTAAAAGGAGATTTGGTCATCTCGCCTAATAGCATAATTCGCATTTGTCAAATAACTCATCTTCAGTTGACCTCGAATATTAATCTCTATGTAATTTGAAATTGCATTTTCATTTATATGACCAAGTCTACAATGTCATATATATGTGTTATTCAGGTTATCAATTTTATGCATTTTAATTTATATATTCACTATAGAATACTTAGTATCTAAAATATAAATGTGGTCTTATAATTCACCATAACCATTAAAGATCTTTTCAGGATAAAAAAAGATCAACACTTGTCCTTTTTTTTTCTAGCAAAGACATTCACACATCCTCAATGAGTTTTGGCTCTACCTAGGAAGGTCAATAGGAGATAAGGATTCTCCATATATATATATATGGCTAGTATACATAAAAAGAGGAGGTATAAACCTAACCTCCTGAAAACAAAATAGCAACAAATGTCTAATAGTAAAAGAAAGTAGTAAATGAGGAAGTATTACTTCTCATACAATGAGAACAAAAGCAAATGAAAGCTAAGCTATAAATCTAAAAAACTAGGTCATCCATATTTGTCAATATGCACAAATGCCCTAATTATCGAGGGAGGTCAGCAGTCCATACTCCTGGTAGCAGTCTGGTCTTTACCTAGCAAGTTTGCAACTTGGTCCAAACATGAAATTGAATTAGAGCCTGTTTGGTAGAGATTAAAATTGAAAAATTAGCCGTTATTGTTGACTATTATTAGACGGGTGAGACCCAATAACGGTCATATTTTCAATTTTAATTAGATTTTAATTGTTACCAAACAGGCTCTTAATGTTCTTGGTAATGGTGGAACAAATAACATTTCTCTAATTCTAATACTAAGCCTGAACGCACTAGCAAGATGTATATTCCTATAGGTAATGTAGCATCCTTTCCATTATTTTCAACGTATAGGTCAACTTCTCATTTCTGTAGTTGCTTACTTCATTTTAGTTTCTATATATTTATACAAATATGAGATCTGAATCTGATATCCCAAAAGCTAATGAAGTAGACATAGATTTGTAGTTTTTCTTCCACTGTCCATTTATTCCACAACGATATCAAGGGTCATCGGACTTTATGATGTTTTTATTTTTTTTTACTGCCTTAGTAATCTTAGATGCTTTCCCAAAGCCTCTTTTATATTTCCTTTTAGTGCACTTACAAGAATCAATGGCTGACTTGTCTACTACTAACTTTGATTTGGGGTTAATAGTCTTAAGCATGTTCAGCAACTCAGAGAGTATACACTTAAGCTTATTTATATTAAAATTCATAATTAGCTTTGAATAGCTCTTTAGCAGATATTGTAGGACCAAGTTAACATTTAGTTTATGGTCCATCACTAAACCCAATTGGAACAACTTCTCAATATAGCCAATCATCTCCAATACTCGAGCATTGAAGATCCTTTTACCATTTTGCACCAGTAATGTTCTGGAAGTCTCATATCATCCCATATGTGATTATTCATCATACAACTCTTTGAGATGAAAAATCATTTGTTAGCGTCTATATCTTTATGTTGTTTTTGTAATTCAGGTGACATAGCTACAAGCATCACACAAGTTGCAGCATTATCATTATCACTATATTTATTATAGCAGACAGATCTTCCTCAGTCGAGTCATCAGCAGGTGTCTTTAGAAATGATTACTTAAGGACATAATCAATTTTCTCATGTCTAAGAACAAGTTTCAGATTGTGTTGCTAATAAAAAAAAATGGCCTAGTTGTTGGTATTTACTATTTAGCATTGTTAATCCAAGAATAGTTAACCAAGAGGGGGGTGAATTGGAGTTTGAAACTTTTTCGAGATTTTGTCTCAAAACTATTCAATACATAAGAAACAAATTCAAAGTATAATAAGAGAGATAAATATGCAACTCGATAACTTAATTCAAGTATGAATATAGCACAATATAAATGACAATGTAAAGTAAAGTGCAATAATGTAATATAACAAACCAATTTAATGGGGTTCAATACACAATATATTCTACGTCCCCGTTATCAAGCTTTCCGTAACGAGTAATACCAAATGCACTATAATGGTAACTTACAAAAAGAAGAACTTACCCTTAGGTGACTTACAAAAAGGAGCACATATCCTTACAATCGAGTTTTCACATAGCTCTCGAAATCGTCAAAATGTAAGTGATAATTTTACAATTGAAGAAACTCTTTTAACCAATGATATAATCAAGTTAAGTATTATAGAGTTAGGATAACACTTCAATAGATAGCAAATAGTAAAGTTCAAGTGTTTTTGTTGTAAACTTTGATGAATGATGAATGATGAATAATGAAACAGTTTGTATCTTTGTATCAAAGTTTTTCAACCAATGATCTCTCTTAACAAATAATACAAGTTAAGTATGAAGAGAGATTTACACATAAATCAAAGTGTTGGCAAAGAAAACTTTTATCAAGAATGAAGAATAGATGAAATTATGAAAAGTTCTTTGTAAAATGGAATTCTTGATAAGATAGATGAAATAGAATTTATAATCAAGTAAATTCAATGATTTTCAATAAATAAGCTCTCTAAATATCTCTTGTAAGTTAGTAAAATTGAATGCAAAAGAAATGGATATTTATAGAGCAAAAAAACACTCTCGGGTAAGTTCGGTTGATTGAGATTTTCGGTTGACCAATTTTTAAATATAGCTGTTGCAAGATTACCGTTGGACTTTCGGTTGACCAATTTTATTTTATTAATTTTTTTAAAAAAAACTGATTTTTCAAAATCTATTTTACATTATGAGTCAAAAGTATTTTTGTGCAAGTGATGGATTATGAAAATAACTTGAACTTTATGCACTTGTTAAAGATTGACGAGTTAACACCTTTACATATAAGTTTCGATTCACAACTTCTAAACTCTATTTTTCAAAATTCTTGTTCTTATCGTTCTTTTGACTTGTATCATGATTTGCGTCTTTTGTGAATCTTCAAGTTCCAATTCGATCGTCACATGAAAATCGCTATCGTCTCGAATGCTAACTTTCACTTTGATATTCATTTCGAGCCCAATTTATAATCTTGATAGCTTTGAAAGCTTAATCACTCAAATTCAAATGTTAGCAAATAAAATGTCTTATTTGTTATAATCAAAACATTAAGGTTATAATCAACCATAGGTCAACAAGCATTTCTCTCAAATTCATGTAGTTACTCATAATTCAATAAACGTAAATGATGAAAAATAAAAGAATAGTATATAGAAATTCATCAATTAAGATAACATGTTCTTTTATTAAATTAATTATACTTCCACTGTTTATCTTAAATTTATGACTCTCTTATATAAATTTATGAAATTCATACTTGGTTCTCAGAGAATTGGGATCTCATCTGTTATATTAAGACATTGAGTGTACTCAACAAGCCTTAATAAAATATTTGAATAGATATTATTATCAATATTATCTTTATACAACTCCAGATCATTAAACTGACAACTTTTCGTCTTCACACATATTATGTACTCAACAAAAGATAATTTTTAGTTAAGTTGAACCTATTATTCAAAAACTTCTAATATTTCATAGTGTCAATCATATTCCTAATAGATCTGCATTGAGTGTACTCAACAAAATGAAATCGATTTAGGACTGTCGTTTTTCACTAAAATGATGGAAAGCGAATACTATTTCTAACTTAATATTTTAACGGGGAATTCTATCATGCAAAATTTCATCATAATAATTATATGTATTTTATTATGCATTTAGCATGCAAATAAACTTAAATATAATAGTGAGGAAAATTATTAGACTAGTTGGTCAGTTCCTAGGGGATATAACATTGATTCATACAATGCTCCATCTCTATGGTCTCCTCCTTTTCTTGTATCTTCAATTCGTCCAGTTGCAACTTGTATCCTATACTAGTTGACGCGCAAGCATAAAAAGAATTGGACATGCAAGCCCGTAGTAATTAAAACGAACTTCTGGGTTTAAAATAAATAAGAGCTTGGAGTGCCATAAAACAATAAAAATAAAACTTATTATTCAACATATCCACATGGTTGAGTCTATAATCATCCACTAAATAAACATTTATGATATAAATGCATTCCTATATAATATCCAATATTATATGCATATATGTTGCCCCCAATGCACATCTCCAAGTGGTAAAAGGGGAAGGTGGAAAAACTTTAACTTTGATTGAAGCTACCGCGTCAAGGGTTCGAATCCTGAAATATGGATTTGGCCCTTGGGTAAGTGCAAGTGTACAAGCAGCCTTCTACCCTGTACCATTGGAGGCATAATCTGCGATTTACCTTCTACACCAAGGCCCAGAGCAGGATAGGTGGGGGCCGTCAAGGATGCGGTTCACCCTTTTTTATATGCATATATGTTCAAGTTTCTTGTAATTATGATCGTTTAAACTAAGTAAGACAAATGGATCGAGATAATTAATTAATTAATCAATCAAATTAAACAATTAATTTTATTTAATTAAGTATCAAATTAGAGTGTAATTATAATTCCAAGAACTTTAAGGCATGATAAAAGTTTTTTTATTTAAATCAAATTCAACTTTGGGTCAAAATTTAATATTTAAAAAGTGGGAAATTTTAAATAAAATTTCAATTTGGGTCAAAATTGAAAAAAAAAATATATGTCACACCTTTTCCAAAATCAAATTTAAATTCTTTTTCTAAATTGCATATCAAACCTTTTGAAAATTTACAATCTAACCTAATTCAAATTTATAAACAGATCCTTCCAATTTTAAAAAAATTTAGAATCCTTTTTCTAAAATTGCGTCTTGACCCTTATATAGAAATTTCAGGCAGGGGCTCATAATTTTATAAAATGCATGTAAAGCCCTCGTCCCCAAATCAAACCCTAAAATCTGAAAATTATTTAGGGTGGCGTCGACTACAGGCCGGCATCGCCACTGGCAACTTCACAGTGTGTGTCGACAACAGTGCGCCATCCGGTGCTGCATAGCATCCGACATTGCTACTACTATTAACAGTAGTATCCACACTGCAATAATGGCAACGGTGTTTCTTCGCTACAGTCAACAGTGACGACTAGCGCTACTACTCAAAGCCAGGGGGAACACAAGGGGGTCCTAGGGGGGCACGTGCCCCCCCACAATTTTTGATTTTTTTTTTTAAAATTTGTGTTTGGTACGATTGAAATCTAAAATTTAATCTAAATCAAAGTTAACAATTAATTTTAATAATATATTTCATGGAATTCATAACTTTTTTAACTTTTATCAAAATTTACTAAAAAGTTAATTTTAATTTCCACCAAACAGG
>CAIGRO010279108.1:0-21226 GCA_903798355.1 Fraxinus baroniana | reverse complement strand
TTGTAAACTTTAAACACCTGGACCCATGTAATTTCCTCATTAAAAAATCCCAAGGATATGCCCAAATAAGGTCATGTGAAAAATCCAAAATGGAGTTATGTAGCATAGGCTCATTATCATTCAAGCTAGCAAAACGCCCAAGATCATGGCGAATACAGTGCTTCGTTGTTATTTAGAGTGACGGTCCCATCATCGCTTAATCCCGCGAGATGCCCAAGGATTTGGGGAAATATAATGTCTAGTTGATATCCAAGGCGACAGCTATTAGCACAGTTAATGGGTAATCTCCTCGCATTCCACTATCCAAGAATCTCGAAGGCAAACAGTTAAATAATAGGAGTAATGGCAGCAGTTAAAAGCGGCCATTTATTAACAAGTCAGTCATTATGGAGAAAGTGAGTAGTTATAAGGCGACAAACAGTTCCATAACAAAAACCGTCAAATGAGTATAAAAAAGAAGACGAGACACAGAAGCAACTTCGATTAAATCACTCTCGAACAAAGACTATGTAATTTCGTTTTCCTTTAATTTATTGTCTTTGAACTTTCAATTTCTTCGTGTGCTTGTGCTCCTTGGAGGCATTTCGCTTCGTGTAAATTGTGATTTTCATAAATAAAACACCACTTGTTGGGACTTTGTCTTGAGAGATTTGTTCCTTACACAATTGTCTGAATCTTTTAATTGTTAGCGAGGCCCGAACTTTTCGCGCGATACAATTTGGCACACCCAGTACAATTGGCGTTTGAAGTATTGAAGACACGAAAATGTGAAGCATTATGCCTCATAAAAATTCTAATAAGGAGCTGGCAAGCCAAAGAATAGTCAAGTCTGCAATTGAACAATATGAGGAACAGCAAAATACTCCAATCAATTGGCAGTTGCATTTTTGTAAATTTGGGTCCTCAAATGATGATTTTTAACTTTCGTTTTGAATGGCAACTTTAATCTAATTTCTAATTAAACAAAATCAAATCTATGTGAAATGTAACGAATGTTTCGTTGCATGTCATGTCCTAGAAATTGTATCAACATCCTAACGTGTGTGACAAGACAATTGAAATTTAGTAGGTATGACATATAATTTATGAAGTGCATGTGAAAATCGTGTATTCAACTGTATGTTAGTTGATTGGACATTGAGTCGTAGAATGTTGGTTGTTATCGAAATCCAAACAACTTTTATAACACTCCAAAATTTCATAAACACTGGAGTATTATAAAAAAATTCAATTTTTTTTTAACGCTAAAAGAGAAAACAATACAAATCAAAATATAACTTTATTTTCATTAATAAATATCAACTAAAACACGAAATCTGAATTTCTAATACACACACACACAATCAGTTAACTAATTAATAAACGTGTCTTTGAACAAATAATCAATCTAATAAAAAAAAATTTAGTGTTTTTATTTCTTCAATTCCTCTTGGCATTTTGCATCACCATTCCGCCACAGTTCCAATCGATCCGAACTAACATGTACAACTTTGTAAGAGTATGTATTTAAAAATATCAAATAAGATACGTGCAGTTTTCGTACACAATTATATAATAATAAAATAAATACTTCATATCACTCTTCTCTAATAGAATATATCGGTGACCAAGTAACACATCCATCTTAGGTCATTTTAAATTCCAGAAAGATCTCATATCTCTTAATTAATAACCCGAAGGTCCACTTGCAATTCATACATAAATTATTGAATATAAAAGTATAAGAAAACGAACCACTTACACAAAAGTATCTTACCTTGATTTTGAAAGGTTGAAAAAAATAAAATCTTGCACGTAAAAGTTCTCCTATTATTTTTCTGTACTTTTTCCTCTCCTCTTTCTCTACTGTGGCTCTCTTTATTTTATGTGATGAAATAATGAGAATTCCTACAATATTTATGGTTGAAATTTTCAATTGAGTTTGTATGTAACTAGAATTGAAAAACGGTGTAATATAAGAAATTTAGATAAAAACCGATTTCAAACAATAGAATTATGATTATTATTATTAAGCTTTATCAAATCACAAAAATATTATCATTATCAAAATCAACATCTATCATCTTACACATGGCTACAATAAAAATTTAAATCAAAAACCAAGTTAATTAATTACCAATCATATAATTAAATTTTTCATTTTAAAATAGGACACATGCCAACATGGACTTGGTTTTTTTTTAAAAAAAGATTATATTTGAATTGTACTAAACTATTGGTTTCATATCAAATAAAAATCACATGTAGTAGAAATTAAAAGAGGAAAAGAATTTTACTCAATTAATATTACAAGCTCCCACCAACTCTATTAACCAATTATTCTTTAATCGGACTTAATTTGATATAATCTAATCCAAAATAACTTTTTATAGTGTTGAAGACTTCTAATTAATTACGAGTTACAAAAAGTGTTCAATATCGATACACTTAGTTTTTTCTCTATCTAATTGTTTGGTCAAAATAAAAAGAATTTAAACATATTTTACTTTAATCCTTCAACTTTTCAATATATTAATATATAAGCATATAGAACAACTAAATTTTATTTTATAAAATCTTTAAGACATTACAATCTCCCCTCCTTAAAAGAATTTCGTCCTCGAAATTACTTCAATTAGTTGAAAAGTTTTGGATACTTAACTTTAAAATATTTATAATAGTACATAATATGAAGCAAGAAACTCATAATCATGCTATCATTTCATACCTTGGATCCATCGTAGAGTAGTCTAATAGTGAGCATCGCGTGCCAAAAAAATTTCATATCATTACTTAACTCATAAATCTCATAAAAATATTTTATTTATTATACATTTCTTCTTCCCTTTTTTTTATACAACACTCGAAAATCAGAGATAAACACGTAAATATGTATGTCTAAAACATGGACAAAAATATAATAACAATTTAAACTTAAAGTATCATTAATTCAAAATCCATCAAAAATATTATTATTTGAAATCAGTTTAAAAGTATTATTTAAATCAATTTAAAACAAACATTTAACCTCAAAAAAAAAAAAAACAACAACACCTATAACAGTGTCAGTGTTCATGTGAACAATGTCGTGCATTTTTTTATTTTTTTATTTTTTGAATCTATAGTAAAGTAGGCATTTACTCTAATATCAAACTGTAACACCCCACAATTTATAATTATTGTAGTGTTACCAAAAAAATTTCATTTTTGTTTAAAACGATATAAATCAAAATATAACTTTATTTTCAGCAATAAATATTATCTAAAACATTGAATCCGAATTTCTAAAAAAAATTAAAGACAATCGGTTAACTAATTAATAAACGTATTTTTGAACAAGTAATCAATTTAATAAACGAGGAGATTAAAAAAATCAGTGTTTTTATTTCTTCAATTTCTCCTTACAATCCTCATTACAATCGTGCCACAGTTCCAATCAGTTCGAACTAACCTATAAAATTTTGTAAGAATGAGTATTTAAAAATACTCATTAAGATACGTGTAGTTTTCATACACAATTATATAACAATAAAATAAATACTTCATATAATTCTTCTCTTATGGAGTATCAGTGACCAAACGACACGCCCATCTTAGGTCTTCTTAAATTTCAGAAGGATCTCATATCTCTTAATAAAGAATTCGAAGGTCCATTGACAATTCATGCATATATTACTGAATATAAAAGTATAAGTAAACTAATCATTTGCACAAAAATATATTACCTTGATTTTGAAAGGTTGAAAATAATGAAATCTTGCACGTAAAAGTTCTCCTATTATTTTTTTGTACATTTTCCTCTTCTTCTTCTTCTTCTTCTTCTTCTTCTTCTTCTCTCTCTCTCTCTCTCTCTCTCTCGTGCTCTCTTTATTTTTTGTGATGAAATAATGAGAATTCCTACAATATTTATAGTTGAAATTCTTAATTAAGTTTATATGCAATTAGAATTGAAAAACGGTGTAATATAAGGAATTTGGATAAGAATTGATTTCAAATAATAAAATTATGATTACTATTAACATTTACCAAATCACAAAAAGATTATCATTATCAAAATCAACATTTATCATCTCACACGTGGCTACCATAAAATTCCGATCATAGACTAAGTTTAATTAACTACCAATCATATAACTAAATTTCCATTTTATAATAGGACACGTGGCCAACATGGACTTGGTTTCAAAAAAAAAAAAAAAAATGAATTGTACTACATATTTTTTTCGTATCAAATAAAAATCACGCGTGGTAGGAATTAAAAGAGAAAAATAATTCTACTCAATTAAATTGCAAGCTCCCACCAACTCTATTAACATATTATTTTTTTAATCGGACTTAACTTGATGTAATATAATCCAAATGATTTTTACTCGTGTTGAAAACTTTTAATTAATTACGAGCTACAAAAAGAATCTAACATCGATGCACTTATTTTTTTCTCTATCAAAATCTAATTATTTAGTCAAAAAAAATAAATAAATTAAAACATGCTTTATTTCAACTTTTCAACATATTAATATAGCATATAGAACGAATAAATTTTATTTTATCAAATTTTCGGACGTTATAACTTCCTATTGGATAATGTATACATATCATTGGTGTGACTTTAATTCATTCGAGGAATTAATGAAGATGTGTTTTTGCATACCTTATTCGTCGCAAATGTTTAAATGGAGGGAGAACGCTTAATTTCAGAGTAGAATATAGTGGTTTTTGTATAGAAAAAATTCATAAATAAGAGGTTAAGTTTCACCAATTTCAAATTTAAGAATCTAACGTTTAAAATTTCAAATGTTAATTTTTTTCAATTTTTATTTATAAATAAATCAATTAAACATATAATTTATTAATTAAATATATTAAGGTTACATTCACATATAGAGGGCGTGTAGTAGAGATTAAAAATGAAAATATAGCCGTTATTGTTGACTTTTATTAGACGGGTCGGACCCAATAACGACCACATTTTCAATTTTAATTGGATTTTAAGTCGTACCAAACAAGCTCATAATATGCAAATTATAAATTAATTCATCACAAATTATTTCTCATGACACAATAATTTTTTTTAAAGATCACAAATTATTTCACAATCACAAATTTTATATACCACAAATTATTTTAACGTTACAATTCAAAAATTTTATAGGTCATAGTTTGTTCATCGGTCACAAATTAAAAATTGAAATATCACAATTTATTTATAGGTCACAAATTACAAATGTTATAAGTCATAACTTATTAGACAATCATAAATTAACAATTTTTAGGTCATAAATTATTTTTTGTCATAATTTATCTTTTTCTCGGTCGAGTATTGTTTATCGATCATAGAATAATCAATTTAATGGTCACAAACAACCCATGACCACCACCAACACTTGTGACTACCACCTCACCACTGCCACTAATAGCATGACAACCAAAACCCCGTTACCAGAACCACCACCACCACCTCCCAACAGCAAACCATCGTTTAAAAATACTGGCATCACCACCACCACCACTACCCACCCATGACCACCGCACCACCACCACCACCGTCCCCATTCCCATCCTCCAACCCTAAAATAAAAATTCCAACCCTACCATCATCGCCGTCATCATCGCCGACCACCACCAACATTGCCCACGCAAATCACCACCAATCCACAAACACAACAACAACCCCGTCACCACCATCTCCATCACAGCCACCATTGCATGCAGTACCATACCACACCACACCACTCACCCAACCATCGCACTTACAGCACCACAACTATGCATCACCGCCGTACCCACCAGAGATCTCTGTTCCCACCATTGCACCGCACACCTCCACAATCACCACACCACACAAAAATTTTTTAAAAAAAGGAAGAAGCACTTACAGCACCATAGCCGCACCCACCGGAGATCTCCGTTCTCACCACTGCACCGTACAACTCCACAATCACCACACCACTCAATTTTTTCTTTAAAAAAAGAACAGATCTACACGGTGGTTATGACTCACAGCAGTACATCCGCAGCGATGCACCGCTGCTACGTCACCAAACGAAGCTGCGTCGTCTCGTGGAGGCTGGGCTGCCGACAAAGAGGGAGAAGTGTGGTGTCGGTAGAGAGAGTGACAGAGAGAAGAGAGAAGGAGGAAGAAATACACGGTGACGACAACTCACAACGGTCCCCTCGTATTGCTGCACAGCTACGACGTCGTCGAACAAGACCGCGACATCTCGTGGAGGCTGGGCTGCTGACGGAGAGAGAGGAGAGTGGCATCGGTAGAGAGAATGAGAAGAGAGATGGAGGAGGAAAATTGGAATGAAATTGATTAGAGTTTGGAATGAAAATTGTATATTTAATATTTAAAAATGAAATATCCGATTTTTGAAAAGTGAAACCTTCAATCCGATTTTTGAAATTGAATATTTAAAGTTCTGATTTTGTGTAATTTCCATTTTTTATATACCTGATTTACTCAAAGTTTCTCAAAAATTTTGATATTTGTGGAAACGTAATCTTAAATTAGGGTAGTTATTTTTTTCATTAATCTATATATTCAACAAAGTGAGTAGCGGGCCTAAATTGATTTCTTGTTTGACACATCTCTTCTTAAAAGCCCAATTACAGAAACTAAACTTGGAAAGTCACACTTTTATCCAAACACCGTTTGTTCAAGGATAGCTCGGCTGCTCATCCTACAACGCGCCCACACCACACTGTTTACACACAATCTCACCGAACTCAATTCTTCCTTCCATATCCAATACTGGTTCGTATTATTGTTTTTCGCAACTTACTTGGCTAGAAATTTATTCTCGTTAATGATGCAGAGTAAAAAAATTCGATAATGTACGTGTGCGTGTTTGTGTGTGGGGGGTTAAATGTGTTAAAATTTCGAGTATACTGGAAGCTCTGTTAAATTCTCTGTGTTTTTACGTACATGTGCAATTTCAGGATGCTGTTTGTCAGCATTTTTGCATTTCGCACAGTTGATTTTTTTTATTTTTTTTTAATGCTATTCCTTGATGTGGCGCAAGCAATCTATTTGTTTTGATTTTCAATCAATTAGTCGATGTATCTTTTTCTATTAGTGTTTCACAGTAAATCAATGTTCTAGGCTCCTCGTATAAAAGTGAATGAAATAATCTTCTATTGTATTGTCGTATATAACTTATGTGAGAAGCCTATCATTTTAGTAGATGTTTCCTACCACGATCACTTAATGAATTTTGGACAAAGCCAATACCACCGTTATTTCAAGGTAATGTGTCCACAGATTACAATAATAAGAAAAGGCCTAGACAGTTTCCTTTTATAATAAAGAACTTGTTGTAAACGAATTTGTATATACTGAAATGAGTTCTGGAACATGGTTTTATTTATTTATTATATTTTCCTTTTCAGAAAGCTTGGATGTGCAGTTACTGATGTTTAATGTTTGAGGTACATCAGATTGCGACAGTTTGTAGCACCATATATAGTCAGACTTTGGGAGATGGTTGTTCTCTTGTCCACCACTGAACATGCTAATCTGTGGAACATAGAGAAGATGATGTCTGTGCATCTGTAACAAAATCACAAGGCTACACATCTAAGTCTTGTAATATGGTTCGACGCTTGAAAAAACTATTGCTTTAATTTAAGTTAACATGTGATAAAATTTGTGCTCCTACTTTTGCAACAAGTGTTGTATCTCACTATTTAACACGAATGAGTCAAGGATGATAAATATCTTTCCACTTGCACGGCAACACTGGAATTAACTTGAAATTCTCGTCAGTTGACAGCAATTTACTTGATATCTACCAAGTGCTAATGTCATTGATCTCTGTGTTTGCAGACACACCATGGGGGAAATCGGGTGTAATTGCTTTGTAAAGGAAGATATGTGGACATCGTCTGATGTCCTGTGGAGACCTAAACTTGAATTTTTTATCCCAGCACATTCCCCTGGTAAAAGAAATATAAAATTTGTAGTGAAGGATTCATGGATTAGATCTCACACTAAAAGAAGACCTGTAGCTAAAATAATCCCGTCTTGGATGGGGAAGAATTCCTTGCAGCTTTTCATTTCCACCCCATACAGGTAGTTTTTGTCTGATGACATTCTTATCTGTTCAATTTTCCCATTAATATGTTGCTGAACACTCAAATGCTTCCAGTGGTTTTACAGATGAAGAAAAGATGGTGAAATGTTACAAAAGTGATTCTTCAGTCTCTTTCTCAAGTGATTATGTCAGAAAGAGATCAGATTCTTGTGAAACTTTTTCAATAAGAGATCAAGTTATTGAGGAGCCTTGGCTATTTCAGTCGTCCTCACTCTCTTGTCATGTTGCAGGGTTAAAAGACAGAGAGATTTTGAATTGCTCTAATGGTGATGTTCTAAAATCAAATTTCTCAAATGAAATCAGAGACGAGGATTTCTGCTCCAAGTCTGATTTTCAAGTGAATGGCATTAAGAAGAATTATGATCCTCGTGATGCTTTAGTTGAGACATATCATCAGGTTGAGGAGCCTTGGATATGGGAATCATCAGCCCATATTGCCGGCTCTAATACTAAGATGGCTTCTGATATTGCCACGAATGTCGAAGATGAGGCCACTCAGCCACCTCTTCGTGATCAACATCAACATTTACCTGAGAAGCTACTTGAGGAAGAAAGTAATGTTACGTCAGAAGACCCTATTTCCACAGTTATACTAATCAATTCTTCCATATGTACCATGCAAAGGATTGCTATTCTGGAAAATAGTAAATTGGTTGAATTATTGTTAGAACCTGTGAAAAACAATGTGCAGTGTGATAGTGTATACCTAGGAGTAGTAACAAAGTTAGCCCCTCACATGGGTGGTGCATTTGTAGATATTGGCAGCTCAAGGCCGTCTTTCATGGATATAAACCCCAATCGGGAACCGTGCACATTACCCCCATTTCTGAGTCATATGAATGAAAGAGTACCAAATGACTTTATTTTGGGTAAGCTTGAAGAGAATGTAGGTAATACTGAATATGAGACCATTATAGATCAAATTGAAGAAACAGATGAGATGGAGGACGGGCAAAGTGAGGATGAATTCATTGATGATGAGTTTGGAGGTCATGACGATGGTGTTGACTTTGACGTATTGGGAGTTATTAAGGAACACGTAAATGGTAATATTTCTAGGCATGCACCTGCGACCGAGCCTCCGAGATCCTCAGAAAAGTCAAGTGAAGCTGGGCACCAGGCATTGAATAGAAGTGGTCACCATGATATCATCCACAAGGTTATAGGCGCCGAAGAAAGCAAGTGGGCACGAGTTAAAAAAGGCACTAAAATAATTGTACAAGTTGTTAAAGAAGGATTGGGTACGAAAGGCCCTACACTAACTGCTTATCCTAAGCTTAGAAGCCGATTCTGGGTATCTAGTATTCCCTGACTTTAATTTCTGTGCTTCATGCATCTAGATTCATTTGTCTAGAAAAGCCAGTATTTTAATTCTCTGTGATCCTAAAAATTGCAGCTTTTGATCCCTCATTGCAATACAATAGGAATTTCAAAGAAAATCTCTGGTGTTGAGCGCACACGTTTAAGACTTATTGCAAAAACTTTGCAGCCTCCTGGATTTGGTCTTACTGTTAGGACAGTTGCTTCTGGGCATTCATTAGAGGAGTTGCAGAAGGATTTGGAACGCTTGCTGTCAACATGGAAGAATATTGTAGAACATGCAAAATCTGCAACTCTTGCTGCAGATGAAGGCGTAGATGGAGCTGTTCCCGTTATGTTACATAGAGCAATGGGTCAAACACTCTCTGTTGTCCAAGATTACTTTAATGAGAAGGTTCATCACATTACATGAACCAGTTTATTGTCATCATTCATGTATCGATGCTATTAATTTTTGTCTTGTTTACAGGTAAATAACATGGTAGTGGATTCTCCGAGGACATATCATGAGGTATGATAGCCACCAACTACCAGAGATAGAAACTTAAAAATTCCATTGATAGGGTTGCAACTTTTGGTTTCGTTTTTGCTTCTTTTTTTAATATAGTAAATGGAGGAGTAGCCTTCCCACATCAGCCAACAGAGACTCTGCCTCTGGAACCAGCATGCATGCTGTCATCTTATCTACAAGGATAGTTGCAACTTGATATCAAACCAGTTTTCACTATAAGCGATTGTCTGCTCGATTATTTTCTGGTTGTGATTTAGCTTTAACCTCGTAACAATAATTAAGATTTTTGGCTCTAGAAGTAAATGGCAGTAGAGCTAAGCCATTATCGAGAATTTAGTGACATTAATTTGCCTCAGTCCTGGCCAATAAGATAATGTATCATATTTGTATTGGACAGTGCATGATAATGGATCTTTCCTAATTTTATTTCATATTGAAGCTTATATACTTCTGATGTTGACTTCTTCTATGCTATATATGTAGGTCACCAACTATCTGCAGGAAATAGCTCCCGATCTTTGTGACAGAGTTGAGTTATACAGCAAAAGAACTCCCCTTTTCAATGAATACGGTCTTGAGGAAGAAATAAATAGCATCCTCAGTAAAAGGTGAGAAAAGCTACTAATGTTTTTGTATACATCCATATTCACAAGCTTCAAGGGATATATATAATTCCCTATTTGTGTATGTTATTTCAATGCTAATAAAATTTCATTGCAATTCCGTTTGTTTTCTTGTATCCATGTGGAATGTCTTGTATGATATATGTGCTTATAAGTTCATGAATAACGCTAAACTACACTCTCTCCCTTTCTCACGCATACAAACACACACAATGATACGCCACTTTTGGTGCTGACATCACTTACTAGAAAGTGCAAAATAGGATGCTTAGTATATAATATCTGCTCTAAACCTTGTATCTTTCTAGACAATTGAACCAGAATAAATGACATTTTCTATAAAACAAGTTACTTCTAAAAACATTTATACTTAGAACTTGATGTGTAAAAGTGAAGTGATATTATCACGAGGAAAACCAAGACTGTGTAGTCCCTCCTCACTCTGTTTCCCCTGTGGCCTTGAAAAGGCAATATTAGACCCCTTTCAACAGTGGTCCCCAGATCTGATTTTTTGCTTAATTTTTGGAAATTTCTTTTTATTAATTTTTAAAATTTTTTTCTTTTCATGAGGAAGGTTGTTTACCTTTTTATTCGGGGTAAGTTGTTTGACAATTTAACCAGGAAAATGAAGGTAGACAAAATTCGTCCAAAAAATTATAATTGAAGAGAAAAGCACAAAGTGAAGTGTGCAAAACCTTTAGTTGTTGGAGTGTAGCCTAAATCAGGTTTCATATTGATTGCCTGTGTTGTTTATTTATCATTTAGTGTTAAGAGGTTTCCTTTTTTATTCAACTTCAATGTAAATGCTTCTTTCCAACCAAACTTAAATTTTTTTTTCTGTCAAATTGGTTTTGATTTATTAGTTTCAATGATTTGTCACAAAATTAACGTGAATGTTCATATGAGTGTCTCCTTTATGCAGGGTTCTGCTAGACAATGGAGGTTATCTTGTGATTGAACAAACTGAGGCATTAGTCTCTATCGATGTGAATGGGGGACATTGCATGCTTGGCCAAGGAACTTCCCAAGAGAAAGCTATTCTTGATGTCAACCTTGCAGCTGCCAATCAAGTACTGATAAGTTTGCTGTATTTTATACTTTCTTTATACGTAGTTCTAGAAGAGGAGTTTGAACCATAGTAGTCCTACACATTTTTAAATGTTTTCCAGTAGTATACATCTTAAGCATTAAAAGCACTACACACCATTGCCACTTTGACACAGTCATAGATAATATATGGTGTACATGTTGTGTGGTGAAATAGTGTTTTGACTGTAAAAATGAGGGCATAAGTGTTTTTATACCTAGAAAAACAATAAAATCTGGGGACTTTTCTGTTATTTTTGGTTGGTCGAAGGCATCAGGTAAAAAACTGAGATCATGATCAGTTGCCAATTATGTTGACAAGAGAACCCGGGTTGAACAAATGATTTATTTTATAAGGGCATTGTCCAACATAATTTTTACAACTTAGATAGATGACATTGGTTGCTACAATTTTAAGCTCTTAAAGCAAGCTTTGACATTTTTCAGACTCTTATGAAACTAGCAATAAACAATTCAATTTTTCTTTCTTCTTTTTCCAATTACCATAAAAATAGGCGTACGTAATTGCCAAAATTTCAAATATGGTTGAGTAACATCGAAAATAAGTATGTTGATTTTCCAGATAAAGTTGATTTCTGTCAAATGTCGAAACGAAATCTTTTCTAGTTTGCGTGTGGAATATGCCAAAGAAAGGGGAGCTGCACATACACATCATATGAACTTCATAACTGGATTTAGTCCAGAAATTTGATAAAATTTATTGAATCTAATTTTTGTAAATCTCCAGTTGCGAAGATGGGAGATACTTAGATGTGGAAAAATGTGTGTTGTAATTTTTAATTGATCTGTGCTTTAGATTTTATTTCTCGTCACCTGATTATAGAATTAAACAACACCTATACCCATAAATTTTACAACCCCATTTCATGTATATTTTCGTCTACAATTGATGCCATATTGCACTTCTCAGAGGCCTTATGCTGTAGACTGAGTTGTTGTCTTTGTCATAAGAAGACTGTTGGAGATTTCTTTCATGTGGATTTCGGTGTAGTGGTTAATTATGGGAATGTTATGTCATTTTTTCAACCTGAAATCTAAAACATCTTATTTATTTCAGATTGCTAGAGAATTGAGGCTGAGAGACATTGGTGGTATTATCGTGGTAGATTTTATTGATATGTTGGACGATAGTAAGTTCATAGTTTTTTCTTTCTACCTGTCTTACTCAATGTGTACCATATCTGCGTGGTCGTGGAGTATTTATTTAGGTCGGTTGGAATTACCTTGAAACAACCAACAAGTGTAGGAAGACATTTAATTTGAAACACAGTATAAAAATACTTCATTATGTTATTAACTAAATCTTTTACCTTCCAGAAAATAAGAGACTGGTTTATGATGAAGTTAAAAAGGCTGTTGAGAGGGACCGATCAACTGTGAAAGTCTCTGAATTGTCTAGGCACGGGCTTATGGAAATAACACGAAAGAGGGTATGTAACTGTTTTTGTGGGTTTCTTCATCATATATGTTGGAGGTTGATGTTGAGGTGACTTCCCATAATTGTTTTGAGAAGCAGTTCTTACAAACTTGCCTCTTTTCATAAATTTAAATTATGAATTAGAAGAATTAAAGTGTGTTTCATCCATGTTAAAATGAAATGTGGAGTAACTCTTATGCGATACTGGAACTCTAAGCATATGTAACTGTACAATATCTGATGTTTCCTTATGATGCTTAACAGGTTCGACCTAGTGTGACGTTTATGATCAGTGAACCATGCACGTGCTGTCAAGCTACTGGGAGAGTGGAAGCTTTAGAGACCTCATTTTCCAAGATTGAACATGAAATCTGTCGGCTGCTGGTGAGTGATTTCCTTTATATAAGATAAATAAGTTATTGGAGCAACTTTCTTTACAAAGTTTATCACTTGTATTATTAATGGATATTCCTTTTGCCTAATCTTTCTATTGTTCATTTTGTTTGATCAGTCAATGACTGACCAGAAAGCAGATCCTGAAAACCCCAAGTCCTGGCCACGATTTATATTAAGGGTTGATCGCCATATGTGTAACTATTTAACCTCGGGAAAGAGGACAAGACTAGCAGTTTTGAGTAGTTCTCTCAAAGTCTGGATTCTTCTAAAGGTATGCAGAATTACTATAACTTCTTCTAGAATTACCATTGGCATAACATAGTGTATTGTCTAGGGATAAGTCCAAAAGTGAGTTTTAGTGCTTATAAGCTATAGGTCTTAGGATAATAAGTGGGTAGTGTAAGTTGTGGTCCTATGATATGCGTGGATAAAAATATGTTGACCAACTTAAATTATAATTTAAGCCATGCCAAATATGCTTTTCCTTGGTCATTTCTAATGTAATATGGTGACCCCTTTTTATCTATTTCAACGGGTCCTAAACTGAAAAAAAAAACATGACTAATATCTCTGATTTGGACATTGTGCTCCATTCTTCTTTTTCACTATCCGTGTGAGTAATTCATTTCCGTGCAATCCCTGTTGCTGTACCAGGTTGCAAGAGGTTTTACAAGAGGTAGCTTTGAGCTGAAACCTTTGACAGACGACAATGTACAGAAGAATCAATGCCGGACTGCTGCTATATCCATGTTACGACCAACAGAGGTTGTAACGTACACTCCCAACAAAAAAGTAACTCTCTTTCCTATCAAAAAGTGGAAGACTAGCGGAAAATAATTGGTAAATTGCAGTTACTTATACGAGGTTAGCCAGAACTCCATGGCTACTTAAATCTACAGTTTTCTTTAAGGGAGCTATTTTTCCTTTTGCTCCATGATGTTAACTTGCATGTAAAATTGATAGCTCTGCAATGCACTGACTCCATTTAGGCCTGTGCTTTAATAGTTTCATATGGATAGCGGTCCAAGTAAATGAATTTCTCAATTTCTTACCTTTTTAACTCGTTTTGTTCGTTAAGCCTCTGGAACACAGTGGATGTCTCGTATTATTCCTAAATTCACCGTGTTTATTTTGATTTACATCTCCCTTTTTCATTGTTGTTTATCGAGATCACCGTTCCAAAGTGCCTGAAATATGCAAATCCACCTTGCGTTCTACTACGAGTAAGGATTAAAACACTCTACCGTAGAAGAATCAATTGGTGTTCAATTGTTTGATCAAGTGAAGAGTGATCAAAATTGGATGGAAATATGTGTACGGACTTAGGTGATATATCTTTATTTGATGCTCAAATTTGATAATTTTGTTGGTTCCCAAAATTGTCTGTATACCTAGCACTCTCTCCTGAGAATAACCCTCGCGTATTGTGAAGACACGGCTCTTTCCTATTTTTAATTTTCATTTTTTGAAATAAATTTAAAATTGACTATATTAATCAATCTATTCGTTGTTATGAGATATTGATCAATATTTTCTTACATAAATGCGAATAAAGATATTGATTAATATTTTCTTGGGTTATTGCAAATATAGCTCCTGTTTGACAATTATTATTTTCGAACTCTTTTTTCTGCATGTTAATTTTTAATCTCATATTCATATAATAAAACACGTATACTCAAAAAATCTTCCTACTTTTTAACTATATGCTTTCTTAAAAATCACTCTTCAAAACTCTATTTTTCCAAATGATGATTGTCAAAAAGGGACATAAGAATATTTGATGCAATGGCTGGAATGAAATTTAGCTCTCAAGACTAGTTAACTCTACAGGCTTGTGTCCTTTGTTGGGTGGTGCCACCTCAAAAATGCCCGTATTGTGAGAGAAGGGCTTTCAGAATTTTAATCAGACTAAGCGCAATGGTGAATATAAGAAAAGAAGAGAGATATTAAAAGACTAGAATGTTCAATAACGAAACTAAAACTTATTCACAATAAATTTGAGGTCGACTTCATGATATTTTTCGCCACTTGGATTGATTCGCACAAGTAGCCACCAAAACTGGAAAATGCATTACAAAGACTGAAAGAGTTAAAAAAAACCACCGGCCAGGTTAAATTAGTGGACCTGCTTTGCACATCAAAGGGTAAAGTCGGCTAGAGAGATGCTAAAGACTGCAGAAAGGTCAGTTGGAGCTTAGCTGTTTTTGCTTCTGCTATTGGATCTGGCTTGTGTTAGCTGCTTCACAACATCTCTCATCGAGGGTCTTTTGCTTGGCTCTCTCTCTGTACATCTCAAAGCAACTAAGAGCACATCTATTACTTGATCCATAATGCTTGAATCTATGAATTCGTCAAGCAAACCTGGATCCACTATCTTCTCGATTTCTTCAGTTCTGCTCCAGACAGATCTCACCGATCCAACAATGTCCATTTCCCCACAGAATGAAGGATCTACGGCTTTCTTTCTAGTAATCAACTCCAACACGACAACTCCATAAGCATATACATCAGACTCTTTGCTAGTCATAGTAGCAAATGCATTCTCTGTCCAAATTTACATTACACGAGATAATTTGAATAAGATATATGTGCATGTTTAGGAACCATTACCGCAAATTCCGCGATGAAATATTATTCAGAAAGAAACAGGAACCCGAAAAAAGAGATTGGAAATGTTAAATACAAGATAATTACCTGGAGCTATGTACCCAATGGTGCCCCGAACTGTGCTGGATGGTGTTGATGCAACTGACTGATCCAAGAGCTTGGCTATGCCGAAATCTGAGACATGAGGCTCCAAATCTGAATCCAACAATATGTTCATCGGTTTGATGTCTCGGTGTACAATAGGAGGATCACAGTCGAAATGTAAATATGATAATCCTTGGGCAATTCCAAGTGCTATCTTATACCGAACAGTCCACTCTAATTGCCAAGGTGGATGCGTCTCGTGGAGAACATCATAAAGACTTCCATTTTCCATGTAACTGTATAAAATGAAACCATGGTCATTTCTCAACCAAAAGTCTTCCAATCTAAGAAGATTTCGGTGTCTGACCTTTCCAATTGTCTGAATTTCTCGAACCATACTGGTGCTTCTGTCGTTGGTTCCAACAAACACCAGCTTCTTTACTGCATACACTTTATCAGGACCCAAAACAGCCTTGTATACTGTTCCATGAGCTCCCCTCCCGATAATGAATCTATCATTTAAATTCTCCGTAGCTTCTATTACTTTATTGAGCAAAGAAGAAGCACCTTCTTTGGCAGATATTACAAATTTTTGCTCAGACCCTTTGCGCCTAAAAAATACAAAAGCAGTTCCAAGGGCTAGAAAAACAAGCAGTGAGGATGCAAGAACTATCATTGCAATACCTACTCTGTCTAGTCCTTTTCTGTTTTTCGACTGATGATCACATAGTCTGAAACTGCTGTTCCCAAGGCAATTCAATACACCTGATGCAAGACAGTTGACACAGAGCCCCTGGTTGCCCTCAAATGAAGAAGGAGAGGAGTTCAAGAATTTCATCAGTTCATGTGGTATTGGACCACTGAATGAGTTATAAGAAACATTGACTTCAAGCAATGAATGAATATTGTCAAGCGCCTCCAAAGGTCCAAACAGACTGTTGCAACATATATCTAGCTCCTCTAGCATATTTAATTTCCTAAACTCTGAAGGAATGTGTCCTGACAATCTGTTATCTCTAAGGTTTAACGATCTGAGGCTCTGTGCTGTTCCTGCTGATAGACGGACTGAAGGAATATCCCCAGCAAACATATTTCCACCAAGGTGCAGAGTCGACAGCTTTTCAAATTCAAACAAAAAGGATGGAATACCACCTGTGAAACTGTTCTCGCTTAGATCCAAAATGGATATTTCCGCCAAGCTTCTAAATGTGGTCGGAATAGAGCCGTTCAACAAATTGTGACTCACATCAAGTTCTGACAGTTTATGACAGGTTGATAGCTGAGATGGTAGTATGCCTTCTAAACCATTGTGGGACAGATTTAAAGCCTCAAGATTCGAAAGAATCTGTAGTTCCACTGGTATATGACCTGTGAACTTATTGAGAGAGAAATCTATAGAGGTACAGTTGGAAAGGTTTCCTATGCTTGAAGGTATTGATCCGTTTAAATTATTTTTGCTAAGGTCCACGAACAGAAGGTCTGAATTTTTTGTGAACTCCGGAAGTGCACCGGTTAGATTATTCTGTTTGAGAATCAATCTTGTCAATTTAGAACAACTTCCTAAGTCAGAAGGAATACTTCCTCGAAAATGATTTTGGCCCAAGATGAGCTTCCTTAATTGGTTTCTGAAGCAAAGATTTGGTGGAATAGGGCCGGTGAACATGTTTCTGGTGAAGTCCACTTGAGTTAAACTACTGTTTATTCCCAAACCTTGAGGTATGATTCCTGTAAATTGATTGTCAAATAGGGAAATATTTCTTAAGTTCTTTAGTTGAGTGATTTCTTGAGGTATCTCCCCAGAAAGATTGTTTTCGTACACAAGAATGTTCTGAAGGCTTTGAATCTTCCAAATACTAACTGGAATTTCACCAATCAAATGGTTGGTAAAAAGATGTAGATCCTGCAACTCACTGAGCATCCCTAGTTCACTAGGGATCTCACCTTCCAAATGGTTTCCATATAGCTCCAAATCAGTCAAAGATTTGCACTTGCCCAGTTCGGGTGGTATTATACCCGACAATTGATTCTCGGACAGGTAAAGTGTTGTCATTTTAGTAAGTCGGCCTAAAGATGAAGGGATTGAACCACTTAATCCACAGTTAACAGCAGCAAGAATGGCTAAATTACTACAATTGCCCAACCCGGATGGAATACCACCACTGAATCTGTTTGACGACAAAGCCAAAGTGTTCATTTCCTTGCAACTACCTGAACCCAATGGAATCTGGCCCTCCAAGCTGTTGTAACTCACATCTAAATACGAAAGCTGCTCGAGATTATTCATACTCGGAGGCAAAGGCCCGATCAACACATTATCAGTCAAAACAAGTTCTTGCAAGGTACTGCAGTTTCCTATGGAGGAAGGGATAGTCCCCGATAATTGATTACTATACAAGTACAGTTTTACAAGATTGCTAGAGTTTCCAACGCTCGATGGGATTGAACCGCTAAGCATGTTGGTACTGAGGTGAATGAAACTCAAAAAAGGATTCTGGAACAAGGATTCTGGAATTACGCTAGTTAGAGAGTTTTCGAACAAGCCTAAATACTGTAATTTTTGCAAATTTCCAAGACTTTCTGGGATTTTCCCTGTGAAGTTATTGGTCGAGAGATCCAAATATTTAAGAAGACTACAATTTCCTATGTTTGAAGGAATTGGACCGGAAAAGCTGTTGAAGCTGAAGTTCAGTAATTTCAAGTGCTTTAGACATGCAATCTCAGGTCCCAACTGGCCCGAGATTCCTAAGCTAATCAAGTTCAAATCAGTCACAAAGTTGTGTCCGTCACATTGTACTCCAAACCATGAACAAGGAGTGGAATCTGATACATTCCAGCTCAGTTTCACGGGAGGAGGTACAACTGTCCAATGCCTAGCCAGGGCCAACAGAGTTGTACCATCACGACTCAAAGCTGATACGCCATGGATTGATGTACAGAAGCATAAAATCAGCACCAAAAAATTCAAACCCTTTTCCATATTAGTACTCATTTCTTCAACAAGTTTAGTAACAAGCATACCCATATTGTTCCGATGGAGAGAAGAACCAACGGTTACAAGTATCAGAAAATTTCCAAGCAAACAATTTCAACTTTCAACAACAAGTGACACAAAAGCTGAGAGGGACAGAACACCACAGGGTATGCAGAATTCCTGTAAAAAAACAACATTTCACTTCACACGGAACTAAAAATATCAAGTCAAGATGCACATCATCAACAAAATTCACCACTTCTAGAGTACATAAATTTTATACCAAAAACAAAAAGAGCTAACTTCAGCTGAAAAAAAAATTAAGGAATAGAACACCAAAAGGGCTCACTGAATTTCCAACAAAATTCAACTTCGAAATGGAAAAATAAGCTAAAAACGAAGATCTCACTATGAAATATCATTAAAAAAAAAAATGAATTGCGGAAGAAACATACCCAGATTCGGAATTCGCAGGAGAAGGTAAGTCTCTATGACGGTGTGAAAATAAGACTGGAACAATTTTGCGGCTGAGTGCACTGGTTTAATGCGTCTGGATTTTTTTATAAAAAAATATTATTGTCATTTTGTGTTGAATGCTGAATCAGATTTTTCAACCTTCAACGCGGTTTCATATTAATTCTATAGATTTCTACCCCCCTTGATTTCTGACATTCTTCCACGTATCTTTTTCACCTTTTTGGAACGTGCCCAAATGACAATGACAATTACATCATTAAGCACCAGTTTGACAACAATTAAAATAAATCTTTTTTTTTTTTCCAAACTCATTTGCCATCGCTCCCACGATAAATTATTTTACACTACTTTTTAACTACAAATTTTTTTAAAAAAAATTACTATTCCAAAACTCATTTTCTCCAAAAATAAATGCAAATTTCATGTTAATCATCAAACCAATCATTAGATTTTAGTTATTAATTTGAATTAAAATAAAGTTTGATTACGACATACTGAAATAAGTGAGTGCGTCAATACCGAAATAAATGTTGAATGTTGCTCTAATATTGATCGATGAAAAAAAAAAAAAAATTCTATTAAGCCTTGTTTGGCTCTCATTAACATTATAATTCATTTTTTTTATTTTTTCTTGTCAGTCATACATTTACTAGTAAAATAATATTACACGTAAGCCCAAAAAAAATTCTTCTTTTTTGATCACACACTTTTCAAAAAAAGGTTAAAATTTCATATAATAGGGACCAAACGGGAATAAACTCATTTTTATCAAATTTACCAAGGCTTAATATAGTTTACTAAACTTGTTTAATGAAATGGAGTTTAATAATAAAATAATAGTAGTGAAAGCAAGGTATGTATGTCTTTATAATAAACAATTGGGTTGGACCACTAAAGTAGTTAAATTTACAAATCCAAATTGACGATATACAACTACGACCTAACCCCACCTTGAAACAAAACAATGTATCTCTATATGAGAGAGATGCTAGAGTTACGGTTTTATTTGACAATTTTTTTCAAAGTCCCTTCGCATGAGGGTGGGATCCACGCCCACAATTGAAAGCCCCATTCCCGTGTAAGAAGGTTGTAAAAAAAATTGTCAAACAAAACTGTACATTCAACTTTATTTATCTCAACATAACAGCCCCGTGGCCCACCATAAATAATGACACGAATAAGCCCCCATTTGATATTCATAAGCAAAGCTTACGAAATTATTGACGATTTCCTTAAATCCTATTGAGTTTAAGGACAAGTACAGTCTCTTAAAACATGCAATATTCTACTTTTTTTAGTAGCTTCTGTCCATCATGATTCAGCTGGCCTCGAGGGCCATCAATCGAATGTCTTCATAAGAGGTTCGCGGTATTATACCCTCGTGTGACAGTAATTTTAAGAAAATAACTTTTCTTCACGCTTCTTTCGTCACACAGAACAGAATAATAAGAAAAATCATTTTTCATACTTTTAACCACATTCTCCGACCACCCCACATACAAATCCAGTATAAATAGAACCACTGTTTAATTCTTTTACGTAGTACCATTCGATGACAACAAATCTATAATTTCAGTTGCCAATTTGGTTGATAAAATCTAAGGCTTTTTTATTTTGTTTTATTTTGTTTTTTTT
>CAIGRO010279087.1:0-11430 GCA_903798355.1 Fraxinus baroniana | reverse complement strand
TTTTTATGTCAAATCTACATTTTTTCCTTAAAAATTTTAAAATTTGTACAGTTTTTACATGTTAAAAATTAAATAAAAAAAGTTTGAGTTTGACTTGAGTTTTTTGTGCCGAGCTTTTTTTGGTCCGAGTTGAGCCCGACAAAAAAAAATGAGGCTCGGCCCGAGCCTCGGCTCGTTATAACCGAGCCCAGTTCGAGCTTTTTCCCAGCCGAGCCGAGCCCGAGCCGTCCGAGCCGACGAGTTTTTTTGCCATCACTATACCCAATCCATTTGTGTAGTGATTTGACAAAAACAAAAAGAAACAATGCTTTTAAACGAAAAAAGTTAAGTGTCTAAGATTCATTAAGTGTAAAAAATTGAGGATCGACGGTGCAAATTCCCCTATTTAATTATTCAAAACCTCTTATCTTAGTTGAATTTAAAATTTCTTGTAGATAATTTCATAAGGTACGTTTAAATTCATCGATGGCCATCCAATTTTATATTTAGCGTCATCATGTCCACTGAATTTGATATTGTCTCACTATGATCATCCAACTTTATACTTAGTGTCATCATGACCACTCAATTTGATTTTATTTCATTATGGCACCCAATTTCTTTTCACCATTTTCACTAACTTTAAAATGAATAAAACAGTAACTTTGTATTATATATGGAGTGTTTGATGCACATTATTGAGAAAAATAATGAATTTTATGATGTGACGTCATGAAAATATGTCGTTAAAAAATAAAGAAAAATTTTAAATTTGCATAAAATATTATTTTATTGAAAATGTATAGTTGAAAATAAGTTTTGAAAGAATGATTTTTTTTATGTGGATCAATCAAGGGCTATATATAAAAAATAAATTTTAAAAAAATAAAATAAAATAAAAACTTATTTAAAAAGTAATTTAAAATAAAATAAAAACTTATTTTATAAAAATGTTACTTTGAAAAATAAAATAAAAAGTTATTTAAATAAAAAAGGTTCAATAAAAATAAAATAAAGTAAAAACTTAATTTAAAAAAACGTTTTTAAAATAAAATAAAAACTTATTTAAAAATATAAATTAAATAATCTTACATTATTTTGTATATATAATACAAAATTATCATTTTACCGCTTTTAAAATGGGTGAAAATGAGTTGAGTGGTCACGATGAGACGTTATATGCAGAGAAATATTATCAAATACTGTATACAAAATTGGATAATCATGATAAAATTAAATGAGTACGAGGACACTAGTATAAAATTGAATTCTCTTAACCCATCATTGTATTTATCGTGTAATGACTATAAATACGCAAATCAATTGAGCTCTCCACACCACAGCATCCAAAATAATTTATTGCCAATGAGCTCATGCTTATGCTTTTCCACTATCCTCAAACCCCCGTTTCTAATCCGTGAACCAAATTTCATTCCCCGATTGAATTCGAAAATTTTCAGTTTCACTCTAAAACGCCATAGCCAAAATCTCAGTTCATGTATATGTTATACGAGTGCTCTTCAGCAGGATGGAGTTGAAGTTTTGTACCCCGATGACACCGTTGAGGAGCATAACGCAGCCTTTGAGGTCCATGACGTTGCAAGCACTAGGTTAACAGAAGAGGAAGCTTTTGAAGAAGAAACTCAAAATCAAAGTTCGTCGGCAAAATGCGAAATGTAGAGTAAAGAGATGATGATAGTTAGTTCAAATTGCGAAGCGGAAGTCCTAACTTAATTCTTCCAAGCTCTCTCAGTCTCAGTTTCTCTCTCCGTCTCTCACCAAAACATACATTTGAAGTCCATGAAGTTGCAAGCACTAGGTTAACAGAAGAGGAGCTTTTGAAGAAGAAACTCAAAATCAAAATTCGTCGGAAAAAAGGCGAAATGTAGAGGAAAGAGATAATGATAGTCGGTTCAAATTGCGCAACGGAAGAGAGGTTGGGTTTTTTCCCCCCCTTTAATTTCGGTTTTTAGTGAAGATTATGTTCTTAATGAGTGATTGATCTTACCAAGTCATTATAGGGTTTCGCTATTAATTTTATATTTAAGCAAAATTTTATTCATGCGTCCGGCAAGATGGTGACTTCTTTAATAACACCATTTTCGAAATCCTATTACTCGTTTGAGCTTTTTGAGCTCTTGTAACATGTCCAGTTCTTGATGCAGTTCTCTTGAAAGGTCAAGTGATTATGATGCTTATATTTAAGTGACGTGGGATTTTATCCTCGATGGGTCTTTTATGCTATTTGATTGAAAATTTTAGACTGCTGTGGGTTTTGGTAAAATATTCACTGAAAACTAACCAAAGAAGTATAACAAGACTTTTCAAGTGCGATCTATAGATGTTAAAGTGGTGAATGGGAAAGAGCAATACAGGTATTTGAAGAGAGAGTATACCTTGTTGGGAAGATGGTTTCTACTAACCAAAGAAGTATAACAAGACTTTTAAAGTGTGATCTATATATGTTAATTGGTGAATGTGGAAAAACAATACAGGTATTTGAAGAGAAAGCATACCTTGTTGGGGTTGCGAGAAAAGGTGATACTGATGATTCATTTGGTATAGAGGAATCACTCAGTGAATTAGCGCAGCTCGCTGACACTGCTGGACTTCTTGTTGTTGGTTCTACTTATCAAAAGTAAGTAGTAGGAACCATATATTAATTATTTTCTTATTTGTTGTTTTGTGGATTATATTTGATGTTGCATATGGTAAATGATATTTCAAAGATTGTGTTAATTTGGGGTGTTGCGTTGTATTTGGTGCAGACTTGCAATGCCAAATCCAAGGACATACATAGGATCGGGCAAGGTTGCAGAAATTAAGAGTGCAATTCATGCATTTGATGTTGAGACTGTAATTTTTGATGATGAACTATCTCCCGGGTTAGTTTCTTGATAAATTTTTGGGTCAATATTTAATGCTTAGATTTATTTTCCTTGTTGAGAAATTCCAATACCATTTCTTCTAATCTGGAAATGCTTTACCTTTGAAAATGCTGTTGAGAAAGTTTGATTTCCACCTGTGTGAAATAATTTCTTTAATTTAGTTTGATAAGAGCTCTAGCTATTCTCGTGTGATGTAGGGGATAGGAGATGTAATTTTGCTAGAGCTCTTTCTCTCTCTTAGTTCACTGTGAGGGTTTCTATACTAGAGTTACTCATTTTTTCCTTGTTACTTTAAATATACTAAACAGGCAATTGCGTAATTTGGAAAAGAATTTTGGTGGAGATGTTAGGGTGTGTGACCGCACAGCCCTCATCCTTGATATTTTCAACCAGCGAGCTGCCACCCGTGAAGCTGCTTTACAGGCAATTTATTTTAATGCTAGAATACATGTCATACGATGTTTTCCAAATATTGACACTAAAAGGAAAGAAAAAAAATTCAGGTCTCCTTGGCTCAACTGGAATATCAATTGCCGCGGTTAACAAGGATGTGGACCCATCTTGAGCGTCAGGCTGGAGGCCAAGTGAAGGGTATGGGTGAGAAACAAATTGAAGTGGACAAACGTATCTTGCGCACTCAAGTATGCTGCTTGCCTTCTGCTATTTTTGTCAATTTTTCCTGAAGTATCATTGAACCTAAACTCTCTAGCACTCATCTGCATCGACTTCTATTTTTTCATCTTAATTGCAGTTTGTTCAGAGTCCATTTCTACTGATACATAATCCATATTGCAAACCTTGATTAATAACTTATCTGTTATACTGTGAATATAAGAACTCCTAGCACAGACCTCTTATATATGTTCTGATTTCTTTGGGGCTTGCTTACACTAAGAAAATATATGTTTTACTTGTCATTAAGCCAACAATTCTTTAGAATTGCCTATTATTAATCTAACAATTATTTTTATGTATTATTATGTAAATAATACTGAAATTACCCATTGCAATACTAAATCTTAGTTTTCTATAATCGCATACGGCATTATCTAATTTTTAGTTTCCTTGTGATAGTAATGTTTCTATCTGGAATTTAGAATTACCAGTTGCATTTTGTCTTTTATGAGCACTTTGTAATCTGTATGTTTGACTTCCTTGCATCAGCCATTTGCATACATGTGACATGCACTCTTTCTGGAGTTTTCAGATTGGAGCTCTCAAGAAAGAGATAGAATCTGTCCGAAAGCATCGGAAACAGTACAGAAATCGGCGCACCTCAGTACCTGTTCCTGTTGTATCTTTGGTAGGGTATTACCTTGAGTGTAAAAGTCTGCTTTAATGTCAATTTGAATTTACCTCTACAAGTGTACTGGTCTAGGTTGGATATACAAATGCTGGAAAGAGTACCCTTCTAAATCGGTTGACTGGGGCTGATGTTCTTGCTGAGGATAAGTTATTTGCAACACTTGATCCTACTACAAGAAGGGTACAGGTGAGGAAAATCCACTTGAAGAATTTAGAGGGTTCTAAATTGATTTAACATAGTAGCTTATATTCCGAATGAGATGATTATCAATCTTCTTTTCATGTTCTTTGTGAATCATCCTGACATGTAATACTACTTGTTGGCAGTGATGTGCATTCCAGTTTCGGGATTCCATGTTATAATGCTCACATTAGAGGAATATTTACTTACCTATAGCTGCTTTCATGGATGCATAAAATTACATCTATACAGCCTCCAGTTTACTATAAGTTATTTCATATGAATAACAGATTAATCTTTTTCTTAAAAAGTACGTTTAACAATCACATATGCAGGTTTCTTATTTGAAAACTTAATAAGTTGTTCTATGTTCTTCTATCTAGATGAAGAACGGGAAGGAGTTTCTTCTTTCGGACACTGTAGGATTCATTCAAAAGTTACCAACGACACTAGTAAGTGTTGTCATTAATATTGATGGATGTCTTTCATATGTATGGCGAGTTTGGGAAACATATCTATTCTCTTTAGTTGTTATTCTTTATATCTGCTGAAATCAGAATCATACCCTCTCTCTTTTAATTGGTGTTTCTCGCTATAGGTTGCTGCCTTTAGGGCAACTTTGGAAGAAATCTCTGAGTCATCACTTTTGGTGCATGTGGTGGATATTAGGTATGATAGATCGGTTGATGGACTAACTTGACTTTAATGGCATCAACGTCGACTTATTATAGTGTATTGCTACGTCGTTCAGCCATCCACTAGCAGAACAACAGATAGAGGCTGTGGACAAAGTTCTTTCAGAACTTAACGCGTCATCGATCCCAATGTTAATGGTTTGGAACAAGGTACTGATAGTTTTCTGGTCACTAAGTTTTAAACTTCCATCTTTCGGACTTATTGTTGACATCCTCATTATTGGTCTATTCAAAACTTTATATGGACGTGTGGGAATTTCCTGACAGATCATTTCTTACTATATTAGAAAGGCAGGGCGATAGGCCATAATTAAATCACATAATCATTCCGAAGAGGTTCTTGAGGAGGCATGTTTATGGACCTAGTAAAACAAGAAGAAGAAACCTTCAAGGAGGAAATTTACTTCAAGATCTTTATATAAGAATGTGGGCCTTTTGATCAATACACTTGGTGGTAGCAATTGATGGTGCACACAGTACTAGCAGGATGATGTGGTATGATCTAAAGTGACCAATTTTTTTTGGTGCGAGCCAGAGAACATGAGTATCAGAATTAAGTGCCCTATGTTGCTGTTGTAGATTTCCTAACCTCTGATATGCAATGCGTATAGAGAGATCAATCCAGTTGGCTAGCGGTTACTAAATCGGCTGATTTTCCTCAGTAATTTTTTTACTTAGTTGATGCTTTCCATTTCATCATACTAGCAGGCTATTCATCATCCTACCATGCTAAGTTCCAAGTTTTCCTGACTGCAATAATAGTTGTAGGATGATCAGTTCATGATCATTAATGCATTATTTTGACAGGTTGATAAAGCTAGTGACCTGGAAAAAATCATGATGGAGGCTAAAGAAAATGATGTAGTATGCATATCTGCTTTGACTGGTGAAGGCTTAGAAGAATTCTGCAATGCAGTTCAGGAAAGACTAAAGGTCCTCTGAAACCTTTTTATCACGCTTACAAAATTATGTTCTTGTCTTTTGTGCGATTACAAGTCCTTGTTCTTATTTGTGCTGGGAACATATTCTCAATAGGATATGATGGTGTGGGTGGAAGCTCTAATTCCGTTTGACAAGGGGGAACTTCTCAGTACCATCCATCGTGTTGGAATGGTTGAGAAAACTGTAAGCACTTGGTTCTCTTCATGAATTATTATTCACTTTTCTACACATTTATTTTCCTAATGTTGTGTTTTAGAGGGTCTGCCATTTGTTTGGTATGAATGAATGCAGCTAGAAACTTTCTGCACTTTTGAGATTTCCCCACAAATCTTTTGCACTATCAAGAATTGTATTGATACAATCAATGTTTGAGAAATCCTCACGAGATGGCAGAACCTTATAGTGGGCACAAACACCCAAAAAGAGACTGCATACCCTTTCAGTCCCAATATTTTCGCATCTTATTGAAGTCCAATTTATGTACAGTAAATTTAAAAGTTTCTGTTCCACTTTCTCCTTTTAACCTTTATGTGCTCTATAGAATTTTAGGCAACATGAAAAGGTATGATTAGATCGATTTGCATAATGTATTTGGTCAGGTCATAAATGGCGATTACAAGAATGCTTTTAGAGTGCAGAAGACACTCTTTATAATGTTACACACTTACAAGACTACTGTCATCTTACACACTTTGTTAATTACACATAACACAGCTTCGAAGGTCATGGAGGGAGTCACTATTCGTTTCTGCATTCTAAGTTAAATTGTTCTACTAAGTACTAATGATCTTATGATTCTTATTGACTTCATTTGATAGGAATATGCGGAGAATGGAACATTGGTGAGAGCTCATGTTCCCCTCCGGTTTGCAAGGCTTCTCACCCCATTGAGGCAGATGCGCGTGTCATAACTTCCAAAAAGGTTGGATTATTCAAGACCCTGACTCATGTTGCTTGCTGCTTAAAGTGAAGTGCAGAAGCATGTGTAATTAAGCTCCAACTAGCCGAATAAAATCTTAATTGACAGTCTTTGGCATGGTTATTGCTCCCGTTGTGCTAATGTTTGTATATGTAGCAATATTCTAATACCGTGTACTTTTGGTGTGTTTTATTTGTTACAAAATACTGCATTAATTTTGTTACGGATGAGTTGACTTACAATTTGTATTTTCTGGTTCTGTTTTATGTAAATAGTACACATCACATGTCCAGAATTGGAGAAGAAGTTGGGTTTTTCCAAACTTGTATTTTCTGGTTCTGTTTTATGTAAATAGGATGACATGTCCAGATTTGGAGAAGAAATTGGGTTTTTCTAAACGTGGCCCTGTCCGTGTAGCAGGGCTCGAAGAAATTGCAATTTGTATGGAGTTTTAAGAGGATCGGGATATGTCTGTGGTCCTGTCCGTGTAGCAGGGCTCGAAGAAATTGCAATTTCTACGGAGTTTTAAGAGGATCGGGATATGTCTGGTCCTGTCCCAGATTTTATTGACAAGTTTAACATCAAAATTCAAAGTAAAGTAATTTTGTGGGTAAAAGATACATTTGATCATTAAAGTTGATGCAAAATTTCAAATTAGTCACTAAAGTCTAATTTATTTAGAGTCAATCCCGAAATATTTTAGTTTCGAATTATTTCTATTACCAAGTTAGAGCATCCTCGAGAGGCTTTTTATATTTTTATTTATAAAGATTATCTTATGCATTATAGATGACATTTTTAAATTTAGAAAACCAAATTTCTACACACTTTAACAATACTCTCTATTTTGGCTCATTATTTTAATTTTCTCAAGAAACATTTATTGATTTCTTTTCATCTTTTAATTTAATGTAATTTTTATATGTAAATGGCCGAAAAATTTAAGAGAAAAGTGCAACAGTGGTACCTAACCTTTGAATTTTTACTAGATTTTATCCTAACCTTCAGTTTGTGTCAGCGAAGGTCTCAAAACCTTTGAGATATTAGCAGCTGTAGTTCAAATGGACGGATTTGATTATTAGTTGATCAAGAAAAATGAATTTTGACCAATTTTCATCAAATTAAAAGGGTGGAATTGTGTTTATTTATTGAGTGTAGATGTGGCAAACGGGCTGAGCGACTCGTCGAAATACGGCTCGTGAGTGACTCGGGCTCATCTCGAGCAGGCTGGTTCGCGTCCAAGCGAGTGGCTCGTGGGCGAGTAAATTGGCGAGCCACGAGCTCGTTGAAATAGTGACCGAACGATCACTGAACTTTTTTCTTTTGCTTATAAATACACATCCCATTCCCCCTTTTTTCCACCCAATCTCACTCTCTAATCTCTTCTAAATTTTACATTATAAATTATAATCTTGATTTTACAATCTATTTTGATTATAATCTTGATTCTACATTATAGACTACTACATAGTCTACATTCATTTTTCAATTTTACTTCTACATTCAATTTCAATTATTTAATATCAATTATTACACTACAAATTTTCAATTACAATCTTAGACGTCAACTTCTTTTCAATTCTTGATTTGTTACTTACTATACATTTTATATCAATTCACAAATGGATCTACGCTCATTTGTTGAAGGTTTGTTTGGTATTGGAGGTGCATCACCTATCACGCCGCAAAGTCAATTCCAGAATGAATTTATCAATCTTAACGAAGTTCCTACTCCCAAAAATATTTCGAATTTCGATACTCATGGAAGTAGTAATCCAATTGATTTGGATGACGTTGATGTTTTCGAGTCGGAATGGGAGGATGAACATGAATTAGATATTCCCGGTGTAATAGGAAAGCGAAAGGTGAAAAAAAGGCAAAATGCTGGTATTATTTTAAAGAGTAATGCTTGGGGTACATCACATTTTACATCGGGGTGTACACCCCTCTCACATGAGGATGGGACCCGTTCGAATAAAAAAATATTTTATACAATGGGGCCCCACCCCTTATGTGAGAGGGGTGTAGTCCATTATGTACATCGCTTGATGTACAAGTGGAAATACCCTATTTTAAATTGATTCAAATAGGTTGTGTTGTCGATGGAGTTGCAGAATCTAAAGTAGTATGTGAATATTGTCAACAACGATTGTTATGGCAAAAATACATTGGAACCACCCACCTCAACCGTTACTACAAAGCATGTGCAGTCAAACACGAGTTTCTTCCTGTCGGTCAAACACAACTGCAAATTGGTAGTCCAGGCACCAGTTCTACAACTACGCCACTTTCTACTTGAATGTATTCGAAGGAGAAAGCTCGAACGGGGAATGGTGAAGTTCGTTGTTGCTGCTGAGTTGCCTTTAGCAATAGCGGACAATCAACATTTTTTCTTGTAAGTAAAAGAATATCTTCAATCGGGGTCGAAACACTATTCGTTCAGTTACAATTAAATATTCTCTTCATACAAAAAATTATTGATCACCGATTTAGAAAAATATGGAGGTGCTATATCTTTAACTTCAAATATATGAGAAGAGATTAATAAAAGAGGTTATATAGCTGCAACTATAAACTACGTAGATCTACTTTGATATATGCATAAAAAAAAATATTGTTTTTAAAATTATTGAGTTCCCCCATAACACTAACAACATATTTAACGCTATTATGAACAATATTAGAGAATATCGTTGCGAAAGTAAAATTCGTTCATTTACATTTGACAACGTTAGTATTAATAAGGTAGTTATCGATAAATTGTGCAAAGTACTGGAGCTCGATTTCGTTGGTTATTTATTTCATATTCGATGTGTGCGCCATATTTTTAATTTAATGGTGTAGGACGGTTTGAAACATTTTAAGAAAGAAATTCAAATAATTAGGGATGCACTAGTGTATATCACGATTTCACCTAATAGAAAATAACAATTTAAGGAATTTTGTGTCGAATTTGGGGTGACGAATACAAAAACATTTATTAGAGATGTAGGGAATAGATGGAACTCCACTTACTTATTGTTAAAATCTATGACTTAATAAATGTAACCATTGTACGTTAAGAATAGAGGGAGGGTAGACTCTAAATTTGGAAATTCAAATCCATCTCTATTTATAAAAGTTAAAATAGAGAGCTTCTTGAAACTTATTTTTAAAGCATTACCCTTTTAAAATAAAGATCATTTTGTATTTAGAGAATCGTTTGAAAATACTCTTAAGACTATTAATCTTATGCATCTTAAAATCAATTTGATTTGGTTAAACAACAAAAACATTCATGAAATGCCGCTTAGAAAAAAAAAAAAAAAAAAAAAAAGTAACATCCCGAAATTTTCTAGCAAAAATTTTAATATTTTAAAAAGTATTTAAAAATTTTAAGGACTTAATTGAATTAATAGTATAAATTTTATATAAATTATAATTAAAATAGTAATATGGGAATTAAAAGTGCAATTTTATTTTAAAAAAATGAAGTAATTGCATATTTATCCAAGAATTAAAAGTACAATTTTATAATAAAATGAGATATTTGCATATTTGTCCCAAGGGTTAAAAGTGCAATTTGAGAAATTGCACATTTATCCCTTATCATCCCCTATAAATAAGGGATGAATGTATAATTGAGACAAGCCTTCCTTACATTCATTCTCCTCAGGTAACTTTTATTTTTCTTTCTTTCTTTAAGTTAATTGTTTAGTTAATTATTTATTTGTTTAGATAATTATTTGTTCTAAGTACTTAATTGATTTATGAGTAGAAATTCAAATTCTTGTTTTAGGGTTCTTTAATAATTGAAGGAAGATAAAATTAGAGTTNTTTTATTTTTCTTTCTTTCTTTAAGTTAATTGTTTAGTTAATTATTTATTTGTTTAGATAATTATTTGTTCTAAGTACTTAATTGATTTATGAGTAGAAATTCAAATTCTTGTTTTAGGGTTCTTTAATAATTGAAGGAAGATAAAATTAGAGTTAAATTTAATTAATTAAATCAAGGATGGTGAATTATAATTTCTCTAAAAGTTTTAAAAATCTATAAATTATTTTAAGAAAAACAAATGAGTTCAGTTTACTTAGCTTGCATTATCAAAGACCACGTGAAAGAGATTTGGGGAAAAGATGGTAAAAAGATGAAATGAAGAAAAATGGATTGAAATAATTAAAGAAGAAAGGGAGTAGGCATAGAAAATGATTTAGTATAATAGTTGTTAATATTATCATGATATTTGTTATGGAAATTGAGTCACTGATATATGTGTATATGTGGACATGGTAAATTCAACTAGAAAGAAAAGATTTAGCGTTTAAGATTTAAACTTAAATTATTTTGATTTAGTTATATGATAGATGGGAAGTAAAATGTTATAATGTATAGTGTCAAGGGTGAGATATGTTTGAGAGTTAGTAAAGAAGAATATGGATTAGATAAGAAATTGATTGATTAATAGGTATGATATATATATATATCTCTTTTATGCCTAATTGGTTTAGTAAAGGTAGTAGTTCAAATGAAGTAGTAATACT